>CM053558.1:98741462-98760067 GCA_028646465.1 Rhinoceros unicornis | reverse complement strand
CTAGTTCACGTCCATGACCCTCCCTCATCACGTCCACTAGGACAGCACAGCCCCATGGTGTCCATGGAGGATGGAGATCTCACATGACTCTAGTTCATGTCCATGACCATCCGTCATCACGTCCACTAGGACAGCACAGCTCCATGGTGTCCGTGGAGGATGGAGATCTCACATGACTTCTAGTTCACGTCCATGACCCTCCCTCATCACGTCCACTAGGACAGCACAGCCCCATGGTGTCCATGGAGGATGGAGATCTCACATGACCTCTAGTTCACGTCCATGACCCTCCCTCATCACGTCCACTAGGGACAGCACAGCCCTGTCAGTGTCCATAGGATAAGAAATGAGACCTTATGGTTACTCTCTTTTGTGATGAATGAAATCCAAGATGAGGGTTCCAACATCATCAGTTCCTGGTAAGAATCTCTTTCAAGTTTATAAATGTCCACCTTCTCATCGTGTCCTCATGTGGTGGACAGAGAGAGGAAACTCTAGTGTCTCTTCTTACAAGGCCAGAATCCCATCTCAGGGACCCCACCCTCGTTGACTCATGTAACCCTAATCACCTCCCAAGGGCCCCACCTTCTTATACCATCCCCCTGGGTGTTGGAACTTTCCCATATGAATTTGGAGGGACACGGACACTTAGCCCATAGCACTTGGGACGACCTTGAACTGGATTCACAGCATCCCAACTTAATCCAGGGAACATGAGCCAAGACTTGGGGAGTTTTCCTCCCAGCATCTGCTCATGGTCAAGATGGTTCCTTGGGCAAGCCATGCTTCTCCAGTGTTGGAATCCCATTCTTATCTCCATGGGGGATTTCAGGAGATGGGGGGAAAGATGACATTATGCATGGCATCCAGGGGCCAAGTTGATGTCACTCAGACCAAAGCCCAGAATAAAGCAGACTTTCCACAGCTGCCTGAGCATTGCGTTTCAACCCAATGAAGGCATCATGGATGGGCAAGACTCTTACTCTCCCAGCTTCTTATCCTGGTCCTCAGAAGGGGCAGTCAGTGGTGTTGCACGGCTTATTCCAGGGCAGAGACAGTGGGCGTCTGAAAGCAACAGACTGGAGAAGGCAGTTCTCTTTTTAAACCTTATTTCCAGAGTGGAGACAAAATGCCCCTTGGGGCAGGACAAAGATGGTGACTCTTATTACCTGCCCAGAGCTCTGTGCACCTGGTTTGCAATTATTCTTCCATTAAGAAGTCACCCCAAGGGGTGTAATACGGGCATTGGGTTTGAGGATTATCTGCCTCCTCTGATGCTTTTCTTTTGGAAGAGCTGGACCACTTCTCAGATGGGTGCAAAACTGAGTGCATGGCTGGGGTGTGGGGAGGAGACTCTTGGACTCTTTTTTATTCTGCTTGTCATACACACAGGGTGTCTTAAAAATAGCGTTTGCATCCAAAATGCTCCCATCTGTCTTCCTGAAGGATTCCAAATTTCCCCAAACTGTTGCAGAGAACTGGATTAAAACTCCAGCCATCAATTCTGCCCTGGGCTCCATAGCTCACCGCGATGTCTTTGCAGGAAGGGCTCGGCAGAAGTAATCAGCCATGGAAAGATGCTCCTTAAAAACCACAGAGGCATTTCCCCAGCGCATGCTTCCAGGGGCCCCTCGCTGGCCCGCCGGGTGTGTCTCCCATTTTCCGTAATTTTCCTTTACGTCTCAATATGCTTCAATTGGATTAAGGAAAATAATCAACGTTCTTAATACAGTATTTACTTGTAATATTTTCAGTGGGCTATGAGTTAGGTTCCCTGAGATGAAAGATGATTTTAAAAATTGCTAAAGGTAATGATTCTTTATAGCTTAATTTAGATGGTATTGAAAATTATGAGAGGGGGGAGAAATAAAATACGGAACCCAGAACCTCCGCCACCTTATTAAACATCTCCGCGTTTTTGCAATTTAAACACTACCCTCTGTCATATATTTTGCTTATTCATATTTCAACAATAAGCATTAATAACATGGTAATATCTTTATTTGCATAACGTGGCTTTAATATACCACGGGGAGCTGGAAGCAACGTTCACTCAATAATTATTTCCATTAGGAAGAGTGGATTTTGGAAAAAGGGATGGCATTTCCTCCCATGTGGAAATCTCTCTCCTCTCCAACCGCAGCCTCAGGTGAGCAACTGGGAAATACTGGAAGTCGCGTGTCCAATTTGTAACCAGTTTCTGGGGATGGTTGTGTCTCCTTCTCCCGGGATCCTGTTGTATCAGCAAGCTAGCTCTGGGAGCGAGAAGATTAAAAACCCCAAGGGCATCTTGCCCTTCTTCCGCTGCACGGAAAGCCTGCAGGACATCAGGCTACTCACGACACCGGGAGCCAAGGAGTGTCCCCCCATTGGGTGGGTCCTCCAGGTGAGGGGGTCTGGACTCAGGTTAACCTGGAGGAAGCCCGTTTTGTGCTGCTTCACTGAGGAAGGCGGGCAGCCTGGTTAGGGACCACTTCCCGGGTAAGCAATGAGTGCCTCAGAGAACTAAGACCTGCTTTATCGTTTGAGAGACCCCATGCAAGAAAAGGTGGGACTCTCGCTCAAAACTGATGCAGGGTTTCAGGACAGTGGAGCATCAGAGAGAGGCCTTTCTGGGTTCATGGCCCCGTGCATCAGGGGTGGAGACGCTGATGGGAACGGGGCGGGGGTCTCTCCGTGCTGCCTGGGGAGTAAGCTCTGAAACACGGAGGCAGATGCCCAGCCAGTGAGGTTCAACGGGGCTGGGAGGATGCTCGGTCATCAGGATGTTTATGATTCTACAGGGCAGCCCCAAATGTGAACAGGACTGATATGGGACCCTGCGGGCTTGCCGGGCAAGGGGACCAGAGCCAACGGGCAGACCTTCTAAGATTGGCACTGCTGCTGGCTAACTTGGGACTTTCCTAGAGGGCAGACACCCTGATACTGTAGGAGGGACCCCCATCCTCTGGAAGCACCAACCCTGGGGTCCAAGAGAGGCAGCCCCCGCCCCAGAAGATCGCCGTTTCTCCTTTAGTTTGGGGTCACACTTCACGGGTTCCTTCCCACACTGCCAAGGACGCATAATGCACCCTCCAGTTCAGCTTTATGTTTTTTTAAAAATCAGTGCTACGTCTGACTTTTACAAAGTGACTTTGTGACCCACTGGCAGGCCCCCCCTGCTGGTCTGGGATCCGATACGCCGAGGGGAAATGATTGTCAGGTTTCGGGACCCGGGTTGTTTTTCTGATCTGGAAACAGCCTTCCACAATGCAGGAGGAAGAGAAATGTTGTGTATTACTCCTGCTCGCTGACGGGCAGTGGGCAACAGCCTTCAGAGTGATGTGAGATGGACAGGGCTCCTCAGTCCTCGCAGATCCTGGCCGAACGTCCTGGACTTTGGCCGCCTCTGCCCAAGTACGGGGAACGGGCCTGCACACACACTCACATTTGTCTCCCGGCTAATAGCAAATTCTTATCTTTGATTTAAGGTATAAACAATTCTTAAAAGCAAAAAACAAAGTTGTGCTGCTTTAAAAATATTCCAGAAATCTGAATATCTCACAGAAACAGACAAATGTGTTCTTCCTTCCCCAAATGTTTGTTTTACATTGTGAGACTGAGAGCAATCGTTAGATTGCAAATGATAAGAAAAAAGGAGAAAGTGGGGTGTCCCTTAATATACGTTAAAGAAATACGTTCGTACCGAACGTGGTAGAGATTTCAATGAAATGCATTCAGTAAAAATGAGGAATTTAAATTGCTAGCTGCTTAAACATTGGCTTTCTAACCTTTAATTCAAAAGATTTTTTGTTGCTTGGGTTCAAGATGTGTTCTTTTCCTGGGCAGAAATGTTTCACTAAAGAGTGAATCCTTCTAGAAACACCATCTGTGTGGGGTGACGAGTGCCCCTCCATCATCAAACAGTAAGAGCCGCCAAACCCCGTGTGTACGAAGGATTCGCTAATTATAAGATGGTAACAGGCTAGAAGGCGTCCCCTCCTCGGCCCCCTGCCCAGGACGTGGGGATGTTTCTGAAGCGTTTCCACGGGGGCCCTGCCTCTGTCTGGGAACCCGGCTCCGCAGACACAGCTCGCGGTTTTGATCGACTGTGAAGCTCTGCAAGATACTTCCCTCTGCAAGGTTTGTGGGTACGAACGTCAGAGTGTGACAAGGGAGGGGCTTGTGGGGCACGGCGTTCATCCTCACCTCTGAGCCTGCATTCGGGGTTGGTTTGTCACTTTGCAAGAGGAGGGCAGGAAGGCAAGGGTTTATGCTCTGTCTCTATTTCCGTAGTTTTAGGATCTTAGCAGGACTTTTGCAGAGAATCCCCAGCTCTTTGTCTTCATGGTTAAAATATATCTATATGTACGCCTACATCTATATCACATCTGTATCTGTATCTGTATCATTTCTGTATGTACCTCATGTCTATATCCATAGCCATACTAGATCTATATCTATAAATTTATCCACATCTATATCTATATCCATAAGTATATCTATATCTATAACTGCATCTATGTCTAATTTGATCTATATCTATAACTGTATATATATAACATATCCATATGTACACCTATATCTGTACCTGTATCTATATCTAACTTTATCTGTTTCTTATTATATCTGTATCATATCTATAACTATATCTATATCTATATCTTGTCTATATAACATATCCATATCTATATCTGTACCAATATCTATAACTATATGTCTATACATACCAATATATAGCTATAACTATATCTATAACTATACATCTATATCTATATCATATCTATCTATGACTGTATCTGTATCATATCTGTATCAATATCTATAATTATATCTATATTTATGTCACTTATATCATATCTGTATCTATATCTATGTCACATCCATATCTATAATATCTATAGCTCTATCTCTATCATCTATATCTATCAACCTCTCTCTTATCTATATCTGTATTTATATCTGTATCTATAGCATCTATACCTATGTCTATATCTATATATTAAATTTACATGTCTTTATATTTACATGAAATATACGTATATATTACATATTTTTCCAAGTTAAAAAATCTATAGCAACAGGTGACTTTTAAGAATAAGTTTGATCAGATGATGACATATTAAACAGAAAAGCTATATCTAAACACGATGTAGGCTGGTAGACGGGGATGAATTCTAGGGCTTCAGCATCTCGCCCCGAGTGTGTGTCTGGTTTTCAGAATGCTCTCTTCTCCGTGTGCCGTCCAGTGCAAATCCCGGTCAGAGACCCCCACGCCGGCCCCCACTGCTCTGCGGGCCGTCTCCCCGCTGCCGGGCCTCCTGCCCTCCCGGCAGGGTTGTGGGGCCCTCCTGGGACTCTTGCCGGGTTTCTGTTCCAGGAACTTCAGGAGCGTTCAAACTCAGTCCCCGGGACGTAGCTCTGTCCACTCTGATGATTCTCTCCTGCCTCCCAGGCGGCCAGGACGGACTGGAATGCTGCCATCGTTGATGGTAACCGAGAAAAGTAATCGTGCCGAGTTCAGTATCCACTGCCACTCGGGTGTAAACGGTTGCAAATCGTGAATAGGTTTCTGCACCCAGTGTTGAGGACTCAGGTGGGAGCCGTCCCCGCACGGTCCGTGCTTGGGGGTTTATTGGTGAGGTGGACCCGGGAAGTCCCCAGCCCCACAAACACCTGTCTGCATTCTCGTCCCACACGCCCCACGACACGGCCGTGACCAGCCCTTTGGGTCGTATACTTTTTCCCACTGCACCCACTTGATGGATTTTCCTTTTCTTCTTGTCTGTCTCTTTATAGATATCCATTCCTCTCACGTTTCAGGTTATTTTTTTTTAACTACAAGGAATCAATCTTAATCACTCAACGTGTATCCTTTCATACACCCAGATCTCACAAGAATGCAAAAATCACTTTATTTTATAGCAAAATTTCCCAGGCTTCCCGTATTATTTCTTTTTACCCCAAAAAGTGAGGTGTAGAGGGCCTGCCTGGTGGCACAAGCGGTTAAGTGTGCGCTCTCCACTTCAGTGGCCCAGGGCTCGAAGGCTCAGATCCCGGCCGCGCACTGACACACCGCTTGTCAAGCCATGCTGTGGCAGCGTCCCATATAAAGGGAAGGAAGATGGGCACGGATGTTAGCCCAGGGCCAATCTTCCTCAGCAAAAAAAAAAAAAAAAAAAAAAAAAAAGTGAGTTGTAGAAATGTTTCCTGGACCCTCTGGCCCATATGTATGGCTGACCGTTCCACAGACAGGAGAGGTCCAGTTAGGGAAGGAGAGAGTGGGTCAAAACACTCCATGTCTTATTTCCATCTGGTTTCTCTTTGTTTTACAGGAAACAGTGGCTTTCTAAATGTATAAGCAGCTGCGATCATAAAAGCAGAAAAACCCGGCTGCTCTAAGTGGAAAAGAAACTTCTGGAGTCCAGCGACCCTGTGATTAAAGATGCAGCAGACGGACGGGCATGGGCAGGTCGGTGTGTGTCCGGCCGCCTCCCCATCCTCTCATCCACCAAACTCGAAAGGCTCCTGCATGATTCTGCACGCACGTATGACTTTGCCCAAATACCCAAAGATTTAAAAAAGTGGGCCCGTTTTTAAAAACTCTCTCTCTCTGCAATGCTTTTGACTCTGAGCTGAGTCCTCTACCGAGCCTGTGATTTGAGGCTTCGGGGCCATCAAAACAGACACATGATCGGCAGGCCCCTTACGAACACGAGAGAGCTCCCCGCTCGCTAGGAGCCTGGTCCTCCAAAAACAGCCTGTTGTGTTTTTTCTTTTGGGGAGAGTTTCCGATTTTTCAGCACCTTGTTTGTTGTGTGGATGAATACCCGATAAACCTGACGTCCCTCCAACGTGCAAACTTCCTCCTTTCTCTACGTGGGCAGCTGAATGTTTACTAAGCCATCGAGGCCTTCATTTTATTAAAAAAAAAAAAAAAATTGGTGCCAAATTCCTTGTCTCTGAGGCTGCCTTCAGGGTCTCAAGCAAACTTTCCTCCTCGTCTCTGCCGATTTCATCCCAACAACTCGGACCCTTTTAAGGGAGGCCCAGAAGGAAATGAGTTCAGCATCATTATGGCCTTGAAACGAATGAGCAAATGCATGCGGCCGACGAACCTCATTTCCCTGTGGCTGAGGCAGGATTCTTACTTGCTTGCTATTTTTCTCTGGAAGGAGGGAAAAAAAAAAAAAAAAAACAACAATAAACTCCCGTACAGCAGAGGTCGGAGGCGACGGTTTCATAGGAAGGCTGGGTGGTAATTACGATGCAGCGGGGGCCAATTTGCGTTTCGGGTTAGGTGTTGCTTCGACTCAGGCGATGCAAAGGGGACCCCGTAGGGGCAGGGGGACCCCACGAGCGGCAGGAGCGAGTAGGTGACCCCTGATGCAGAATTGTCCCCCGAGCCCAGCAGCTGGGTTGTCACCCAGACCTTGCAAAGAGGAGACAGGCTCCCTGCACCTCGCTTTTCATCGGAATGCACTTCCCGCCTTCCGGTTTTTCTGCAGATCAGCCCCCCTGGCATCCCCGGGCTGGCTCCACCAACAGCATCCTTACTGCCTCCGTATTTGCATCCCGGGCCTCACCCGGAATTCGCCCAACGCGATTCAATCTCTTTCTCCCGGCGGTCCCATTAATATTTTAATTTAATCAGAATATCTTGAACTTGCTTGCCATCCCGCGTAACCTGGTTCCCTGTCAGCCTCCATCAGCTTGTCATATTAGAAGGGATTGTCCCCTGCATCTAATCTGCTTTAAATGATTTCGTGGGGTGGCGGTCTATAAATCATGGCAGGGTCGCCCTGACATGGGAAGGCTTCCCTGGGTAAACAGATCATGCTCGTTTGACTTCAAGCGGCTGAGAACTTTGCTTTATCAACTTCTCATTGATTCCTGAGCTCCCAGAGGTCACCAAAAATGTTCTCCTTTACATAGGAAAACATTATTAATAGAAGTGCCGTGTGCGGGCACCACTAATGGGGATACTTTCCGGCCCGCCGCGGAGAGCCCGCCTCGGAAACGGGGTGCACGTGTTTCCACTGGGCCCCTTCTGGAGTCGGAAATGATTCGTGCATTTCCAAAAGGTTTGCTTTTCTCCCTCTCCAAACAAAACGGAGATTAGGTGAACGTAGAGAACGTTGGTGTCTCTGAAGAGGCCACAAGAGGCTTTGGAAAGGGATTGTGCAGATGATGAGAGGTTGATGGCATTGGGTGTCACGTGAGGGGACCTTGCATCATGGTGCAATGCTCTAAGGGGTTCAGGGGCATCCTGGGGACACACACAGTACATGTGTGTGCACAGACACATACCAACACGTGCACACACACACATACCAGTACCTGCATGCTTGCACACACACACACCAGCACATGTGTATGCACATACACACCAGCACATGCATGCACACACCAGCACATGTGTATGCACATACACACCAGCACATGCATGCACACAGCAGCACATGTGTATGCACATACACAGCAGCACATGCACGCACACACACCAGCACATGTGTATGCACATACACACCAGCACATGCATGCACACACCAGCACATGTGTATGCACATACACACCAGCACATGCATGCACATACACACCAGCACATGTGTATGCACACATACCAGCACATGCATGCACATACACACCAGCACATGCATGCACACACACCAGCACATGTGTATGCACATACACACCAGCACATGCATGCACACACACCAGCACATGTGTATGCACATACGCACCAGCACATGCATGCACACACACCAGCACATGTGTATGCACATATGCACCAGCACATGCATGCACACACCAGCACATGTGTATGCACATACACACCAGCACATGCATGCACACACCAGCACATGTGTATGCACATACACACCAGCACATGCATGCACACACCAGTACATGTGCATGCACACACGCACCAGCACATGCATGCACACACACCAGCACATGTGTATGCACATACGCACCAGCACATGCATGCACACACACACACACCAGCACAGATATGCACACACACACACACCCATCTCTGAAGGCTTAGAAGATGCAGACAGAACCTGTATGCCCTGCCCTTGGGTCTAGGAATTTGCAGTTTACGTGATCAATGACCATCCGCAGCCAAGTTACAGCCGCAAGGTAACCCAGGTCCAAGGAGACAGTCAGAACAGCCTGAGATCTTTTCCCACATTCCAATTCAGAGCAAGGCGGGCATGCACAGAGCAGACTTGCTTCCCCACAACCTTGCAAACAGAGGAGTTTTCCTGAAGAGAAGCATCTTTAAGGCCAGCGAACACACCAAGAAATACTTGCAAATACCAGAGGCGGACAAAGTTCTCGTGCTCTGTCAACACTCCTCCGTTCCGGAAGGCACGTGTGAAGATGCAAAACATACGAACAGCAAGTGGGGAGGAGGATTACCAGGGAGCGTATTTTTGTATAAAATATTGAATTCTAATGCCCATCCTCAGAGCCGACTGTCTCCTGAGGGGCCTTTCTCCAAATCTTATTCCTGATTTGCTATCACTGCCGTCTTCCCACTTCTGAAAATGAAATAAAACAGCATTATCGGCACAAAATGCCAAGCGTAAGATCAAAGGTGCATTAGGGAGATTTTATAATAGTTCCCTGGGTCGTGTGAAAATGGGGATAAACGTACCCGTTGGCATTTATTTAACTGCTCAGAAATGTAAGTGAGCATAGCAACCAAACCACGATGGACCACAAAACAGAGTTCATTATCTGGACCCAAATACTAAAAGAGAGGACCTGTATCTGCGGAGGGTGCAGGATGCTCTGGCAGCTGATGCAGAACCGGGCTGGAATAAAACTAAATTTCAGTGATTGTCAATGAAAACTTTCTTTCTTTTTTTTTTTTTTTTGTGAGGAAGATCAGCCCTGAGCTAGCATCTGTTGCCAATCCTCCTGTTTTTGCTGAGGAAGACTGGCTCTGGGCTAACATCCATACTCATCTCCTCTACTTTATATGAGACGCCGCCACAGCATGGCTTGGCAAGCAGTGCGTTGGTGCGCCCCTGGGATCCAAACCTGCGAACCCCGGGCTGCCAAAGTGGAGTGCACACACTTAACAACTAGGCCACTGGGCCGGCCCCAAAACATTCCATTTTTTAAGTGTGTTCTGTAAAATCAGGCACCTGCTTGGTGAAAGGGATACTCATCTGAATTTTGCAAACTCTGGATTTTGAACGTGACCCACACCTGTTTTTGCAATCTGGATTAAAGGGTTTTTTCGGCTATAATTTACGGTCATTTTTGAATACCAAGTTAGAAAGTGGTTGGGGACAGAGAGAGACCCAGGAGTGCAAATGAGCAAGAATTCAGCATGAATTAGGAATCGACACTTACTTCTTCATTAAGGATTGACATGGTTTGGGGTGGGACGTTGCATGGAGGAAAAAGGAGTCTAAGAGGATCTGGATGGGTTTTCTGAACGTGGAGAGCTGTTGCCAGATTTTCCAAAGCTTAATTGAACCCTTAACTATAAATTATAACTTCAGTGGAGGAGCTGGGTGAAAAAGTGTTTGCAAGGAGCAACTTCGCTGTTCGTAAGAACATTTCACAGGTCCCCCCGAGCTGCTTAAAACCGACTTCAAGACCTCGAATCATTTATTCACGTCGGTAACTCGGAAAGTAGATGCAACCGTGTGTGAGCCGTCACGCTATTTTGGGAGGAATAACAAGATGATGTTATATTTCAGCACAGAATCTTAGCACCTTTTTCTAGACACAATTTTAAAATGGGAGCAGTTGAGGTCAATATTCCGGGACTTTCCTCTGACACTTCGAAAGAGTTCATTTCCGAGTCCCTCGTGGCGTTTAGAAATGGGTCTTGTACAAGAAGGGCTTAATTCTTTCTCCTGGTTGGTAAAGATACCTGTTGGAGTAGGTACATGAAGTCACACTCACCTTTTAAAAATGATATTCCCAAGTTTTTATGAATTAAAAAAATGCATATTGAACTGTGTTAATTTGAATAGGCAGAGCTGATTTTCTTTCCTTGGTTTGTTTGCAGAATAATAAGTTTACGATGTTCTAAATTTTGCATTCCTGATGTTTGAAGCATTTTTGTGGCTTTTAGGAGGGTGTGGCTACCTGGCGTGTGCAGAGGGTCCCCCAGTGTGGGGCCGGCGGCCGAGGCCCTGCAGAGAGTGGGGGATCTGACCCAGCCTGGCCGTGGCCGGGTCGTCCATCAGACATTAATCACCGTCCATTGGAATGAACCCTTGCATTTCAGAATCTAGGTGTGTTGCATAATAATCTGCCTTCTAACCACACAAAAAAAAAACCTATATAGAAGATAAAAATCAATTAATTTAGAGATGGGGCTGGAGAGGGCTCTTGTACTGCCGATGGGAAAACAGACTGTTTATTTGCTCACAATACTGATTTTTATGTTGTTTTTATTCCCAGGGTCCTAATGGCAGGAATTTCTCAGATAGAACCTGAAGCCGCCATCACGGGTTATTCATAAAATAATGATTCCATGTATGTCTTGGGCTGCATTTATATTTGAAATATAGTTTTGACGCGAGCGGGGAGCATGTGGTAATGACTTTCTGTCCCGAGAAAGCAAAACAGTAAGTTTTAACAATGAGATGGCTGATTTCTGCACAGATAGGTGGGAAGTAATTTAATTAGCCTGTATGTGTCGGCACGGGGCCGTGAAGGGGGGTGGGAACCTGAGCTCCAAGGACGGGCCCGCCCCCAGGAGCGGGGTGGGCATCAGGAAACAGACCCCTGAGTGTTTCGGGCGGGTGTTGGCGCCGGATGGATGCTCGCAGGTTGCGATGCACGACGACCATCCTTCATCCTGAAAATAAAAGTGGCCTTAAATATTCTTTCAGAAATAAGAAGTGAAATAGTGAGATAAAGCGTTTAATTCTCCCCCACACACCTGGAGCAGTGCCAGCCTCACACTAAGAGGATGTTTCTCATCGATGTGGATTTCAGGGTGCATTGCAGTTTGGGGACCCCGGTGTCCACCCTTCTGGACAGTGCCATCTCTGGGTTCACACTCCTGTGAGGCAGGCATAACACAGAGCAAACCCAGCTTACTCTGGTCCCCATTAGGCAAGTCTCCTAAAATGTCCATGTCATTCTTTGCCTGAGATCCTATAAGTGCCCCCAACCATGGGACCCCATAAGAGGACAGTCCTGACTCTGCTTGAGTCTTTTATATCTGGGGGAATCCTGAGTTTCTCGTCTCTGTGTATCCAAAATCTCACATTTGTTGTTAGTTCCTAGCACGATGGAAAAAAAAGAAATTTTGCATTGATGAAAAAAACAAAGTGACTGAAATAACGTCTTTCTTCCTCCAAAACCAACCCCTAGAAAATCATCCCGATTTCTGTCTCTTTTCCCCTAGCTGTAAATGTGGGGGCCAGGGATTCGTTCGGTTCCCCACCGCCCTGCCCCATCTTTCATGTTACAAATCATAGGGATTGATGGAGGGCATCCGTGCTGGGGTGTCAGACATGAAAGTGGTTCTGTCGTCCCCCATTGTGACAGAGAGGAAAAGAACTTCCCTTCTCTTCTGCAGCCTGGCGGGAGGACCCACGTCTCCACCAGCACGGGAGCATCCCCTCGAATGAGCACGTCCGTGCAGTAGCAGGATCATCCACCCGCGGGGACCCTCCCTCTCCGAGGTGCCCTGAGCATCCTCGGGGCTGCCAGACAAGACGTAGGAGGTCCGGGCGGCTCTGAACTTCAGATAAACAGCAAACACATTTCTAGTATACACATGTCCCCAGGATACCCAGCTACATTGAGATTTTGGATTTAAAAGGAAAAAGGAAAATTTTTTTAGCATAAGTATATCCCAAATATTGGCTGGGATACACTTATACTAAAAATGAATTCACTGTTTATCTGAGATTGCAACTTAAGTGGGCGTGCTTTGTTTTTCATTGTGAAAACTGGCAGCTCTACCCCAGACCCTGGAAAGGAGGGACAGGCTGTTGCGCGATCAAAGGGTGCCCAGAGGTAGGTGAGGTGTCCCCACAGTGCACGACCCCTACGCTCCGCCTGGAAGACGCCTCCAGACATGTGGGGCTTCTTACTTACGTGCTATGCCCTCGAGCTGGTCTGGGGGTGATCTGCATCCATGCAGTTAATGGATTTAAGCCTCAGCCCCTCACACTTGAGGGCTGGTCCAGGCCATGGGTGGGGCCCATGCGGTGTTTTCATGGGGTTACACGTTTCTGTGAAATTTGCAGAAACTATTTCAGCGGCCGCTAGCAAAGAGGTTAAGACTACAGTCTTTCTCATTCAGTGTCCCCTCTGTGATGGGCGATATATTCCTGACACGGAATTTTATTTTTGCAATATCTCATGCTTCTTCCTCAGTTGATTCCCCCCAAACGCAGCCCCCATATAACCTGTGTCTTCCCCAGAGTGAAGATCTGAGAGTCCAGTCAGAACATGCAGAGCAGCTTGGCCTGTAAACAGCCCAGCAGTGTGCTCGTTGCAGAAGGCCACGCCATGTGCAGAGTCCCTGAGGCTTCAGGGAATATTCTGGAACAATGCTGCTTGACCCAGCTGGAGACAAAGTCAGAGGAAGCAACAGCTTCACGTTCAAGACATTGACTCAGTTGTCTGGGGATTCGGATGGAGAACCCAATCATAAAAGAAGGCCAACATTCGGGGGGGGGGTGTGCAGGGAGTGGGGTGATCTAGTCCCTGGAACACACACGACAATCAAGAAATCCTAAAAACCAACAGTTCCCTGGACACTGGCTATTTAGATTTTCCTGAGGTCTTTAAGCTATGTTTCATCCCATTGATCTTCTCTTTCTGTGTTTATATGGACGCTTGGCTAATTCACAAAACCAGTCACATCCACTCGAGGTTCTGACAACACACGGCCATAAGCATCTGCATAATCGAACCCCAGCAATCACGGGCATAGCATAAAGCCCGCCGGACAACCACGGAGCTCCCTCGCCGTGGAAAATCGTTTCCATAATATTTCCACCACGAGATGCAGGATTCCGGGCGTGAACAGGGACGTGAGGCCTCGGATCATTGCTCCGCCACAGAAAGCACACGTCTAACACAGAGAGGACACATCACTGCCGTAATGGCTCAGGAAAGGGCACCAGGGAACCAGGTCCGGATGGGGCATTGCGTGAGAGACAGGGAGGGTGCATCGAAGATCCTTCGTAGACAGGAGTCGGCAACTTAAACCCCACAGGAGCACATCCTGGTAGGATAGCGTTAGTGGCCTTCTGGAAATGGGCGTGCAAACTCAGAATCCGCCTTGCCCGGGCTTCGGGGTGCAAGACGTGGTCTCATGTTGCATTGCACAGAGAGATTTTGCAGTCTCTGCAGAAGCCCCTGGGTGTCTCTGTTCACCGAGGAGGTGGCAACATTCTTCCTCTTGCTCCCAGAGGGTTTAAGCTCTCTCCCCAGAAAGTCCTGCCAGCCTGAGAGGAAAGAGGCTACTATATACCTTTCGAAAGAGGCTACTGTATCGCTTTCGAACGCAAGCAAAACGCTTTTTTGTAATTGTGCGTCGTGGAAACATCGACTGGATGGCTCCCGTTGAGCATTGCTTCTGAGGCTCTGTGCACGTGGGGAGCTCGCCTTGTTTGGCGGCTAAACCAAAATTTACTTTTGCATCGAGGGCCGGGTCCCAAACTCAGCCCCGTGCCATAGGGTCGTCTGTAAACTGCAGGTGCCAAACTCTCACGTTGTGAAAGATTTCAGCTTGCACCCCCAGTCGGGAGCTGATATCCGTTTTATTCCTATTTTAGCAAGCTGTCTCGAAAAACAATGGTCTGTGTGTTTTCAACACTTGTTGTCAGACATCTCACGGATTTTTACATCAAATTAGCCGCCTCCACACGATGCGAGTCTCTGACGATTATTTATTAGATCGTGACTGTGGTTTCGACAGCAGTAGCTTTGTCTCTCTCTTTTCAGGAGTCAAGCGATGCTCCTCGGTGAACGTTTCTCTGAGTTCCAGCCCCAGCCCAGCAGATGTGTCTCGAGTCAAAATTATAAACATCTACAGGAAATCCACATTTTATATTTTTTCTTTACTGATTTTTTTAAAGGCGGTGAAGAGAATGAATAGAGCAAGAAGTGATGGAAACTCTGATTTTTTTTTTTTTTGCTTTTTGACTTTTTGTGGCCTGAAAACCGAAGGAAGTGAAGCACAATGAAGTTGAAGATGCATGTTAGTCAGAGTCAATGGTTTTTTTTTTTTCTTTTTTTTGCTGACGACGATTGGTCCTGCGCTAACATCCAAGTCCATCTTCCTCTATTTTGTATGTGGGATGCCACCACAGCATGGTTTGATAAGCAGTGCACAGGTCCATGCCTGGGATGCAAACCTGCGAACCCCCGGCCACCGAACTGGAGCATGCGAACTTAACCACTGCGCCACCAAGCCAGGCCCCAGAGTCGATGGTTTTGCATTTTGATTTATACTCAGCGAGACATTAATGTCATCTCCCACATGGTGTGGTCAGTGATGTAATCTGGTGATGTTGGAATCTGGCAACAAGCAAAGTATTAAGAAAGAACAGAAAAGTAAGTCTGGAAATGGGACACGGGGAGATGGGGACGTGAACGGGGTCTTCTGTGGGGTCCTGGTGTGTTCTGGAGAACTTGGCAGGGATTTACTGCGTGTGTCACCGTCCCTGGAGCCCGATGCCACCGTGATGCTTCTCCTGGTGGATGGCAGCAGAATCTGGGGCGACCTTCCTCTAGGAGGGGACCCCCGAGCATCCAGGTATAGCATCTGCATCCTGGGCTCATCCTCCGCCCTGGGGCTGGAGGCCTCTTCTCCTCGTCCCTCTGAGGAACGGGAATCGATTTCTGAGCTTCATACGGAGCCTGCGTGTGCAGAGCTAGGAGCCGACCCAGCTCCTGTGCTCCAACAAAGGAGCAAGAATTCGGGGCTCAGAGACGGAGTGGGGACGGTGGGGTACCCATGCTGGGCCACGTTTCCAATGGACAGATTAACTGGACCTTGCTGGGCTCCTAAAAAGCCCACATCGCAAAAAATACAGGAAACCAACACTCTGCAGGGCGTCTTGGTTGTGAGTAATGCAGCCTCGGCGGCCCACAGCTCCATCACACACCGGCTGCCGGCAGGATTTCAGGAAGGGAGTCTGACCCTTCCCGGGGGCTCGAGCAATCACGGAGATAGATGTTCTGCTCCGGGAACGAGACTCTGCGATCTCCCATAATGCCGAGAGGCCGCATGGTCTCCCCCGCCCTGCGTAGGCAGGGACGATATTGCACGAGGAAAATGTCGGGGAGAGAAAATTGTTTTCAGCAGGCCGGGCGCCATTTGAATATTAAAGAGAGAGTCAGTGCTGCGTGGATTTCCAGCCACTTTCCTCTCAGAAGTTGAGAGGGGGGGTCCTTCTGAGCAGAGTCTGTTGCTGGGGTTTGGAAGGATGAATTTTTGGGGGTTGAGGAGAACTACATGCACACACACGCATATGCACATGCGTGCACTCATACACACACACACATGCACATGTGTTCACATGCATGCACACCCCTGCATTGCCCCAGCCAGCACTGTTGTGCATTTTAATGTCAATCTTCTGCTCTTTTAGAACTGAAGAGCCAAGGTGGCATGAGAACTAATTGCACAGTCCATTCCCTAGATTAAATGTTTCAAGGAAAAGAATGGCCGTCCCTAAGTAGAAGAGGAAACAGCATTTTGGACCATATTTTCATTGCTTCTTTCACGATTCGGTTTCCACCTCCCTGGGGGAGGGTAACTTGAAGGTTGTTCTTGCTGCTATAATTGATTCAGGTCAGTTCCCCCTTGGTGGGTCCGTGGTGCCCAGGAAAATTACTTTGGGGTGCAACTGGGGTTTTCGGTTAGGCGTGGGACCAGAAGAGTTGTGTGTGTGCAGGGGACTGTCTGAACACACCCACGGGCTGGCTGTCATCGGCTCACCACAGGATCAAGGGGTCTAACGAGCCCCCGGGTTGGACTGCCCGCCGATAAGAGCTGGGTCAGTGTTTGCAAACATTGTAAAACAGCCAGGCACCCAGGAGGCCCTGGACTTTGCAGAAGCGTGAACGCTGTACAGAATTGCAGACCTGCCCCTTCCCGGGACGTCCGGGCCCACCTGGGAAATGCATTTGGATGACTCAGTGGTCCTTTCTGATTTGGACTGTGTTGAAGAGGCGTTTCTTCTTGGTGGAAGCCATGCAGAAAGTCAGCAAAATCACCTTGGCCTTTCCCGGGGCCTCCCCAAATTTATTATTCAACGCGGATGCCAAGCATCAGAAAATGGACCAAATTTGTAAAGACGTGTTCATCATCAGATGCCACTCGGGCCAACGAGAAGATTATTGGGCTGTAAATTGGCGAGGTGGCGTCTTGGGAAGGCATCTTCCCATGGGGACCCACCTGGATACCCAGCGGCCGACACTCCATCTGGACATCGCTTCTATCTCTTCTCTGGCTGCAGCATTGGCGTGCGGGTAGGTGGTCAGCTGAGCAGGCAAACGCTACGCCTCTAAGACAAATGATACGTATAAATTATTGGCGAGCTCAAGGAAGGGCAATTTGACTTTTTATGAGCTTGTAACAATGTCCCAGGAGACGAGTGTGCGAATTTCTGGGGATGATGCATTTTCATGCTGTTGGCACAGGCTGGAAGGTGCCGATTCGGCTTTGGAAATTCCCCACTCATAAATAAGAGCGTTTGGGGTTGTTTATTTTTTTAATGTCTGATTTTTGCATGAAATGTGGATATTCTGATGCTCGCTGAGAAGGCTTCAAGGAGTGGGCGCCCAGGCGTTTTGGAATGAAATGTGGGCTCTCCGGTTCTCAGGAACCGTGCATCTCTGGTGTCGGGGTTGGAGCACCTATAGCAAAGCTGTGTGTGTCTGTCTGTGTGCTCATGACGGCCTGCTCATCGCCAGTGATGGGTTTGCAGAACCAGCATGTTCTGAAGGTGAGGGTGATTTATTCTGGGACAAGAGGGGTGACCAGGGTGCTCGGCGGCCAGCATCCTCTCTCCAGCTGCAAATAAGGATGGTGGGTTGGTAGGTGGGTGAGTGGACTCTACTCCAGCCTAGAACCACTATTGCTGTCTTCACAGAGATGTTGTATTTCCAATTCGATTGTTTGGAAAACTGAACATGTGGTGAACGGGAGGTTCTGCCCACTTGGGGGACGTGTCCCGAGGCTGTGGACACTGACCTCCAAATGTAGGACGTGCTTTGTTGGGCAGTGAGGGTGAAGCTGCCCGAGCCTCTTTGTGGGGTGGGAGAAGATTGAGGACGATGGCGCCAGGCATAGAACTTTGAAGGATCGAAACCTTTATGTTGTGTGAATGTCCTGGGGTGGCCTTAACAAAATGACCCCACACTGGGGGGCTTGAACCACAGGAATTCACCCTCCCCCAGTCCTGGAGAGCAGACGTCTGAGATGAAGGGGTCGCAGGGCCGCGCTCCCTCCACAGGCTCCAGGGGAGGGTCCTTCCTGCCTCTTCCAGCTTCTGGGGCTCCAGGCGTCCCTGGGCTGGTGGCCGCCTCCCTCCATCTCTGCCTCCGTCTCCACGTGGCTCCTCCTCTGTGTCTGTGTCTCCTCTTCTGTCTCTGATGAGGACACTGTC
>CM053558.1:98706248-98740962 GCA_028646465.1 Rhinoceros unicornis | reverse complement strand
AGATGTGGGTGCTGGTGCTGATGTTGATGTGGATACAGATGTGGGTGCTGGTGCTGATGTTGATGTGGATACAGATGTGGGTGCTGGTGCTGATGCTCATGTGGAGGTGTAGACATATGTGTGTGCTGGTGCTGGTGCTGGTGCTGATGCTGATGTGGATACAGATGTGGATGCTGGTGCAGATGCTGATGCTGCTATTGATAATAATGCAGATACTGATATTGAAACTGGTGCTGATGGTGATACTGATAATTGATGGTGATACTGACAGTGATACTGACTCTGATACTGATACTAATATTGATACTGATGCTGACTTTGATATGGATGCCAATGTCGATGCTGATACTGATGCTGATGTGGAAGTGGATACAGATGTGAGTGCTGATGTTGGCACCGATGCTGCTGTTGGTACTGATACTGATGCTGATATCGATAATGATGCTGATATTGATGCTGCTATTGATGCTGATGTAATACTGATAACCGATGCTGATACTGATACTGATAGTGGTACTGATCCCTGATACTGATGCTGATGTTGCTACTGATGCTGATATTGATAGTGGTCCTTGTCAGGAGCTCAGCTGAGCTGTCAGGTGTTGGAGTAGCCAGTTAAAGTGACAAGCACAAAATGAAAGCGTTCAGCCTTCACCGTGTTGGTACAAGCAAGAGGCTAAAGCACCGACTCTGCCTGTTCCACTTTCCCCCATGCACTGTCGGTCGTACTGGTCGAGGGTCAAGCAGACATGGGGGTCATCTCACTGCTGACAGAGCCCCGAGCAAAAGTCTCTGGCAGTTTTGCAGGCCCTGGTGGGGGGCGCGAGGAGGTCCAGGCATACAAAAGAACGGAGCAGTGGGGAAAAGAGTCTTATGCGTTTTCCTCTACGATCCCGTAAGGGGGTCTCAGCAGAGGCACCTGAAGGAGACTTTCCTCCTGTTTTTTGTTTGTTTCTTTTGTAGTAAGTCCACTTAACATGAGATCTGCTGCGTTAAATTTTGAAGTGCACAATCCCGTATTGGTAACCACGGGCACCACGTGGTAAAGCAGATCTAGCCAAGATGTGGAAACAGCCCGAGTGTCCATCGACCTGTGAATGGATAAAGATGTGGCCGACCCACACAAGTAGAATGTTACTCGGCCTCAAAAGAAGGAAATGCTGCTCTTTTCCATGTGTAAATTTTCTACCAGGAGCTGGACTTTGTGTTTATTCTGGCATAGATGCTCAGAGTCATCCCGATGCTGACGCTGATGCTGGGGGTGTTACGAGGGAATTCGTCTCACTCTGGACAATGGATAGTCGACCCCGTGAAGTGTCTCTGAGCTCAACTTGTAATTCAACTGGCTTCATGGCAGTGGAAATGCTGCACGCCCACGTCAGCTAAACAATTGTAGGGAAGAGAGAAAAGGACACCTAGGACCACACCAGACACACTGCGCGTGCCCAGTAAGCATCGGTGGTTGTTGAGCGAGCTATTGCTGCACCACATCCCTGCTCCTTGGAGCACCAGCCAGATCCTTGGTTTCTACTCATCGTCCAATTCCTCAGAGCAGCTCCTGCTAAAATTAGCCACTAAGTTTTGCTGCCCATTCTCACAAATTGACAAATTTGTAAGATAACCCACGCAGCCAGTTTTGTCCTCAAAGCAATTTCACATGAGTTAACTCACTTCTTCCTCATGGCAGCTGTGTGTGTGATGGCCAAGGAGAAAACAGCACGTGGAGTCGTAGGGCGGCCAGAGACTATGAGATTTCCCCTGCTTACAAGCAAATTTACTTAGGAAAGGTGACACTGGTCTCATCTAAGAAGTAGAAACATCATCGGAGTTGAGTCTTTTATCAAATGCTGTGGCAGGAACAGATTGTCCCCAGACGGGGCGTCTCTGGGCGTAGCACGATTCTTGGAAGACGTTCTGAAGGGAAGATCATCACAGACTCTGGAGATTTTGTGTCTGTTGAGAGCTCACTGTGGGGTTTTATTCTTTTTCCACGTTTGACTCAGCTGCTGTTCTTTCCCCGCAAGTCCCGTTGGAATCATGCCGTAAGGATACACTGGCGTGTCCTGACTTGGAGGAGGAAGGTGGTGAAAAAAGACCCCTGCTTATTCCTGAGTAAAGTTAGCTGTGAATTTGGCATCAGGCTGTGACTTTTATTATTTTTTCAATTTTGGTAAAATACACATAATGTAAAAGTTGCCATTTTAACCAAAGTGAACCATCTAGTGGCATTTCGTACATTCACAGAGTTGAGCAACCACCACCTCTATTTAGTTCCAGAACATTTTCATCGCCCCAAAAGGAGACCCCATATCCTATAAGTATCCCAGCCCTGACAACCGCTAATCTGATTTTTCTAGGTTGCTATGGATTTGCCTGTTCTGGACATTTTGTACACAAGGAATCAAACACTATGTGGCCCTTTGGCTTTCCCTTCTTTCTCTACTTTCTCCTTTGGTTTTTAAGCCACAGGTTGTAAACCCAGCTGTCTATTCTCAGAAGATTCTAGAAGATTCTAAGCTTGCAACCTGGGGAGGGTGCCCCCAATCTGGTGTCTTATGTTCCATGGATCCAAAGAGCAAGACATGTTATCAGAAGCCAAAAATTAAAAAGATAGTTTCTGCTTTTTGCAGCATTACACTTTTTCTACAAAAATATCTTAGCTCCATGATATTAAATGAACCAATACTAATTCTTTCTGACAATATTCCATGAAAACAGCTACTCAATCATATTTTAAAAATTGTTATTCTTCTTTTTCTGCTTGATTCATTTCCTAAGAAGAGATTGAATCTCTTCATTGAATAAATGAATTGTGTGCACATCTCTCTCTCTCTTTTTTTTAGAAACTCAATAATTTTAGCTTTAGAAACTCGAAAAGATCATAAATGACCTAAGATGTTTTTCTGGGTTAGCTGTTGGAGCGACGGGCCCACCCGGCACTGGTTCATCCTTTTTTCTCCAGGTTTGCTCGGCAGACAGGCACAAACTTTTACAGATGACTGGCTGCAAATTTGCCCAGCTGGTCAGCGGTGGACCCAGGGATGGACTGGTCTTCTGAGCGCACAATGCAGGGTATCTTCCAAGACGCCCACCCAGCCCTGTCCGCCGAGAGATCCGGGGATACAGGACCATCTTTACTAAGGGCACAAGACATGCAGAAATCACAGACAGCGTCCAGCGGGAAGAGACCCCGCTGGGACATCAAATTGCAGACGCCCACCGAGAGCACCGTCCACTCTCCTATAACTGGCCCGTGGTGTTGCTGTGGGATTATCCTAAAACATCAGGCGGGTGCTCCACCCCCACAAAGCCAACACCTCCTCCCCCTCCTCCTCCTCCTCGGGGAACACATCTGGGCAAAGTCCGTCCCGGCCCCCAGCAATGGCAGGGTGACCAATTTCCGAGCTCGTAATTATAAGGGACTAAAGTGCACCAGCTCCCCGAAGCCCCGTTCCGATGCCTGCAGACTGCCCGTAATTGCATCCAGACGGTAACCTCGGTGTGCCCTGCGTCCCGGCGGTAACCCTGGGCCCCCGCGCGGGGCTCCGACATATGGGACGGTTTTCCAGGCTGATTGCTGGGATCTGATTAAGGGAAGTTATGTAGCGTCTCGTTGAGGCGTTCCAACAGCTGCTCGGAGAGGGGTTCCCAGGGAAGCGTTCTCTGCCGGCTCTCATTCGACATGAAAGCCGTCGAGACGAGGGTTTTGGAGACGCGAGTGCAGGCCGTGGGGAGAAGGGAAATTGCAGTTTGGCAAATAATCCTCAATCTTTCCAGAAAGGAGGGGAGAAGGAAGCCCTCGCCGCCCATCCCCCAGGCCTCGACCCACCAGGAGGACTCACCCCCCTTCGTGCAGGTGTCCACAGCTGGAAACCCACACAGGTGTTTCTTAGCCTGAGACAGGTTAGCCAAGGTCTCTGGTGATGAGATGCATCTAGAAAATAAATCTTTCATGGAACGAGCCAGGATACAGGGAGCATTGTAAAATCTAAATTCTAAAGGAGAATTTGCTTGGCATTTCTGTAACGCAGAGCCTGGGGTCACCCAAAAGGTTGATTTCTGCCACGCCATCAGGCCTGGGGATGCAGGCATATGTGCCAGCCCGACGAACCCCACCCTCCAAAGGACCCCCATACGCATGCCGAGATGTGGTTTCCAAAATGTGAAAGACGTGCGACCAACTGAGGGCCCCCTGGGTTTCACTTCCCTGTTTTATTCGTGACGTATCTTCAAAGGGGTGGATTTTGGAAACTCTAAGTTGAATTGGACGCTGCAAATCTACTAGAGCCTCTCTGGAGAAGGGCCTCGTGTGAGTGTCCTGGGGCGGCCGTCACGAAGCACCGAAGACGGGGCAGCTTAAACCACAGAAGTGCATTCTCTTGTGGTGCTGGAGGCTGGAAGTCTGAGATCAAGATGTCGGCATGGCTGGTGCTTCTGGAAGCTCCAAGGGGAATTTGTTCCAGGTTCGGTGGCTGACGGCGACCTTTGGCATTTCTGGGCTGGTGGCTGCACCCACCCCATCTCTGCCTGCATCTTCACATGGCTTCTCCTCTGTGCATGTCTGCCTCCAAATTTCCCGTTTTTATAAAGACCCTAGGCATATGGGATCAGGGCCTCCCTAATGGCCTCATTTTAACTTGGTTCCCTCTGCAAAGACCCCATCTCCAAATACAGCCCCACACTGAGGTCCTGGGGTGCAGACTTTGTCATATGAGTTTAGGGGGATGTTATCCAACTGTAGCAGGCTGCAGAAGACAAATGCACCAGATGGTTCAGAAACACCCCCTGTGTCACCAGCGATGGGAAGCAGTGATAAGGTTATGAGGCTATGACAGAATCTGGAGCGTTAACAGGGGAACTTGCCAACAAGTGAGCAAACGCCAGCCTTTGAGGATCTCACGCTAGTGGTGCGAGGGTCTCATGGAAGGGAGAGAAGTGGGCTATTCCACTACAAATAAAAAGGCAGAAGGCCCTTCTGTGGGTTTTGGTCTTTCTCTTCTCCCGCCCTGTGGTTTTCTTGCTGAGGAAGACCTAGGGGAGCAGAATAAGCCGGAAGCTCAGAGGCAACAATCCCAACTCCTGAAAGCAGGACCAGCTGCAGGTCCCAGGGGCGGTAGGTCTCCCGTGTATCTTTAAGTCACGGGCAGATATTTGCCTCATTGACTTTGGTCCAGAGACGAGATGCTTCAAGACTCCGAGCATCTCTGCGAGGGTCTCCGTCCCCCATGGCTGATACTACAGAAAGAAAGAGTTAAAAGTCTCTGCAAACACTTCCAGCCTCATTTCAGCCAGGTTTCCCTGGATTGTCAACCTGGTGGGTTTTGTTCTTGAGATTTAAAAAATCAGTCTTATGAGAGAAAGGCACAGTGGCCTTCTCTTTTAGGACACAGGGACTTTTCTAGATTGTAAGAGAATGTTTCCAAGAAGAGGTCTGGATAATTTGGAGCTTTTGAGATGTGGAGTAGGTCTTATTTTATGAAGTGTGGGCGGGTTTTCCGAGGGAGAGTGGTGCATGGTGGAAGACACGACTTTCTTCTTGGTGGATGTTGGCATCCCCTTGACAATCAGAGAGTCGCTTATTTCTGAGTCTTCGAACCTGCCAGGAGGCAGCAAAGTCAGAGCCGACTCTGTCTAGTTAAAGGGAAAAAATGTATCTTGGGTCCACCAAACATCTATCCAGAAACCTCACCGCTCACACATCGGGTGGTTCTGAGGTCATTAAGTCATTTCACTGATTCATTCATTCATAACTATGTGGTGGGTCCTTTATGTATCAGTCTGCATAGATGTGGCTGTGCTGTGTAACAAACAGCACTGAGATCCCAGGGGTTTAGAATAACAAAGGTATCTTTCTTGCCCATGTCTGTGCCCATCACAGGTCTGCTGTGGGTGACGTTCCTTCAGAACCAGGACGGACAGATCTGAAGGCTCTGTCACCTTCATTCACGGTGGACGGCCACCACGATCTGGACATCAGCAAAAGAGAGTTTGCAAGGTCTCTCTTGTCCTGGGACTTAGAGATTCCATTGTGCACGGCACATACTTCCTTTCTGCTGTCCAGTCGTTGGGTAGAACTGTCCCTTGGCCACATGTAGCCCTCTTGTGGGCTTGGGATGTTGAGAAAGGCCATCCAACGTGTGCCTGGGAAGGTGGACAGCAGGAGGAAGGTTGAGCACGGACACCGGCAGTGGTCTGGCCCTTGGCTGGGATGCAAGGTGGAACCAGATGTGAGCTGTGGAGAAGGTTGAAACCAGGGATCCTGCGGTGCTGACGTGTTCCCAACTCATGGATACCTGTTAAGGTTGCCGAAAAGAGATTTTAGGCGCCAGTAAGAGCCAAGAGATGACACGACCCTTTTAGCCTCCACCCCTAAGATGTGTTGGATTAAAGTAACCAAGAGTCAGGAAGCTGTTTGCAGAGAAACAAGGACCTTTGGGATTTTTCTGACCTGGACATATGCACTCACTTTTTCTAAACTTATATATAATTTTAACTTTTTTTATTGTGGTAAAATACACCATAAAATTATATACTATAAAATATAAAATACACCATATGGTATATAAAAGGTACCATAAAACTTACCACTTTAACCATTTTAAGTGCGCAATTCAGGGGCATTAAACACATTCACGTCGTTGTGCACCCGTCCCCACCATCCATCTCCAGAGCTTTCTAATTTCCCAAACTGAAACTCAGTCCCCATTAAACCCTAACTCCCCATCCCCTCCCCCAGCCCCTGGCACCCACCGTCTCCTTTCTGCCTCTATGAATTTCACTGCTCTAAGGACCTCATGTAAGTGGAATAATACAAGATTTGTCCTTTTGTGTCTGGCTTATTTCTCTGAGTATCATGTCCTCAAGGTTCATCCATGATGTAGCATGTGTCAGAATCTCCTTCCTTTTCAAGGCTGAATAATATTCCATTGTATGCATAGAACCACATTCAGTTTATCCATCCATCTATCGTTGGACACTTGGGTTGCTTCCAGCTCTTGGCCGTTGTGAATAATGCTGCTATGAACATAGGCGTGCAAATAAGCGTTTGAGTCCCTGCTTACAATTCTTTTGGGTAAATACCCAGAAGTAAGATTGCTGGATCCCATGGTAACTCCATGTGTAATTTTTTGAAGAACCTGCATTCTGTTTTCCAAAGTGGCTGCGGCATTTTACATTCCCACCAGCAGTGCACAAGGGTCCCAATTTCTCCACATTCTCACCAACAATTATTATTTTGTTTGTGATAGTTGCCTTTCTAGTGGGTGTGAGGTGGTATTTCATTGTGGTTTTGATTTGCATTTCCCTGAAGACTAATGATGTTGAGCATCTTTTTCATGTGCGTATCGGCCATTTGTGCATCCTCTTAAAGAACTGTGTACTCAAGTCCTTCATCCCTTGTTGAATCAGGTTGTCTTATGTTGTTGAGTGTGGGAGTTCTTTATATATTATGGATATTAATCCCCTATCAAAAACTAACTTTTAAAGTATGTTATCTTAATTCTGAAATCATGTTTCCTTGGTTAAGGCATAAGAATACGCCTCTAGTGGTGGCTTAGAAAAGCCGAGACCATCAGCATCCCTGTGGACGGTGAGAGGAACAAAGGCATTCATTATAAATTTAAGTGTATTAGTGAGAAGCCACTGCCTTAAAAATACCACTTGTAGGTGGAAATTTTAAGAGCCCCCCACTTTCATTGGAGACTAAATGTCCCAGGAAAAAATAAGGGGGTTTGATAATTCCCTGAACGCCACACATGGACACTTACAAAAGGAAGAAGGGAGGTGGGTGACAATTATTGAGTGATGGTTGAGCCAAGGGCACCTTGTGTCTCATCACCTTTGAGGGCTCGAGGAAGCAGCTAGGAACCTTCCCATTTTACAGCGAGAAACACGAGATTTGAAAAGGTCGGGCGATCGACACCGATGCACCCAGATGGGACGTGTCAAAACTGAAGTTGGAGCTTAATGGGTCTGACTCAGTGGTCCATATTTTTTCCCAACACATCCAAAATTCTTGAGAAAGAAGATCATAGGTTCATATTAGAGAAATGATCTGGTTGTTTCTCCACCGAGAAACCAGTGTGTATACAGGGCTTTCATGTGAAAATTCAGCTTGGTCCCCAGATGGCCGAGAGAGGCTGCCATTTTAAGGAAGAGGAATGGAAACTTCATCAGTGTCAGCCTGGGGGCCTGTCCCAGGCTATTTGGAGGTTGCGCTGTGAAACCGGAAGAATTGCAACTTCTAATTCTAAAACTGAGGGTCATTCGGCCATACGATTCTCCACCCAAAATCTCTTATCTGGTTCTGTTCCATAAAAAGCTCTAAAATGTACACGGTCACCAGCATCCTTTCCATTCCACAAAAATTCAAGTCAGACGCCACTTGTGACTGCCATGGACACCTTGCTGCCTGTGTGGCTGCCGAGTCCCCCAGGGCACGTGCAAGAGGAGTGACCGGTGGTTGGGGTCCCCATGGGTGTCGGTATCACAAGCTGTCACAACCATTAATGGGGGCTGGTGGATTCCCTCGAAGCTTATTCCGCATCGTCCGTGAAGCAAAACAGACTTTTCAAATCCTATTTTCAAGGATTAGGGTGTTTATTCAAACAAACGTTAAAGACACAGCAGAAAGTGTCTGCAAATACTTCCGGGCGTTCGTGGTTTTGCACGCATGATTCTGAGCTCAGCTTGTAAGGACGTGTGACTTCAAGTCTTGCACAAAATCTTGTGGTCCCGAGAGTCTGGGTTATGATTGAGATGATTACCCATGATAGGGGGCGATGGGGGCAGGTGGGAAGAGCCGAGTCCCCGGCCGGACCCCTAGGAGAGGCGGGAAGCCAGATGGAGGAGGGGGCTCCTCCGAATCTCAGTTTGATGTGGGAGCTGGGGAGATCCGGATGGAGCATTTTAGGACCCACAAACTGGCCAAGAGCATTTGATAAAGAGCCCACCTGTGCTAGAAGCAGAACTAAATTTCATAATTGCCTAATTAAGGACCTTCAACCAAATTCTATAGGGGGGACAGCGGCTTTCAAGGAAGTCAAGATCCACAGTCTGGGGAGGATTGCCACGTCAGAAAATCAAGAACGGTCAATGAATTCACAGATTTGGGTTTGCAGATCAAGGCTTCATCCAGGGGATTTCCAAGGGTAAGTCTTCTCTCTCAGCGACCGGGTCAATATAAATGACCAATATACATGGATACGAGCTGCCCATGAAAGTAAACCACGATGTCCATAGGAACCAAAAATAACTTTTTCTCGTTGGTGTTCCCATCCCTTTGTATCCATGCCGTGGTTAAGATGTAATAGAAATTCTAGTATCCGCATCCATTGTTTTAAATATCCAGATCCCAACATCAGATGCAGGCTCTCTAGGGAGGTGGGAACGGCTCTCGGAATTCAGTTTTCAGGATGCAGATTATTGGGGACACCCTAAAACGTTATGCTGGACGTTCAGCTTCTTGTTTCCAGGTTGAATGTGCCGGGGGCGCAGTTGAGCTCTGTGACAGGTGCGTAGGTGATATATAAAGAGGAGATTTTGCATCAGATGTTTTGAAGGAGGTCCTTAGCTTTATAAGCCTATAGCTTTGTCACGGACGGGGGGTGGCCACTGACGTCCCAGGTTCTGTTTCTCCTGGTGGCAGAATCTCTGGTTTTCAGCTGGGCACATGGTTGCCCAGAAGGAAGGCTGTGTCGTTGTGCCTTCTTTAAAGGGATGAGGTTTCTTCCTCCTTCCTCCTCTTTTTTTGTTTTCCTGGAGGCAAGGGGAACACAGGTGTTCCACACTGACAAGTCTCCTGGACCACGGAGAGACCTCGGAACAGCATCAGATGATGTCGAGTGAAAAAGTGCCCACCTTCATCCACCTCCCTGGGACCACTGCCTCCCATGTGGACTCTGGGCTCAGTCCAGTGACTGGCTCTGGCCAATGGTCGGAAAATACGTGTGAAACAGGTAGGAATGGAAAAAGTGCTTGTGTGCCCCATCCGGTCGTCTCCTGCAGCTCTTTGGACCCCAAGACCTCCAGGATGAGAAGCCAAGCTAAGGGATGAAAGACCCGTGCAGCCGAGGCAGTGTGTCCACCAGACATGGGAGTGAGGCCATCCTAGATTGTCCTTTCTCCATAGGTAGGTAGATAGATGATAGATAGATAGATAGACGATCAAACACAGATAGATGACAGACAGATAGATAGATGGATAGATAGATAGATGATAGATAGATAGATAGAGAGATAGATAGATAGATGATCAAACACAAATAGATGATAGATAGATAGATAGATAGATAGATAGATGGATGGATGGATGGATAGATAGATAGATAGATAGATAGATAGATAGATAGATAGATGGATAGATGGATGGAATGGATGATAAATGGATAGGTAGATAGAAAGATAATAGGTAGATGCTTGATGTAGATAGATAGATGATAGATACACAGACAGAAGATAGACAGATAGGTGGAATGGATGATAGATGGAATGGATGATAGAGGGATAGACAGATAGATAGATGATAGATAGTGGATATATAGATATATATATAGATAGATAGATAGATGATAGACAGTTGATAGATCGACAGATAGATAGGTGATAGACAGATAAATAGGTAGATAGATAATAGATAGTTGATATATAGATAGATAGTTAGGTAGATACCTAGATGATAGATAGATAGATGATAGGTAGATAGTTGATATATAGATATATAGATGATAGGTAGATAGGTAGATAGACAGACAGATACATAGATAGATAGATACATAGATAGATAGATAGATAGACAGATAGATGGATAGATGATCGATAGACCAGAGCCACTCAGCCGACCCAGAACCAGGACAAGTTAATAAACGCTTCTCATCTTAAGCTGCAAACCTTTGGGGATGGCTTGTTATTCTGCTGGCACACACAGGATATGAAATGAGAAAAATGCTTTATTTCTGTTGACATGTTGAGTAGAGACCTTGCTTTCTCGTGACACGTGGGGCGTCTGTATTTGCTGGAGAAGAGAACCTCTTTCTCTGTTCCATCTCCTCCTAATGGGTGAAGCGTGTTCTTCTCAGTGTGTCCGCAAACCCTGAAACCCTCAGTAGCCCTGCTCTGCCCTGCAATATATTGAATTTACCTAAATCTGATTTATACAGAGACCAGAGAGAAGAGGCAGTTCAATGCAACATCCAGATGTGGGAGGAAACAGTAATAACACAGTGGAAGACGGACTGAGGGTGCAAAGCTCCGTGGTCTCCCCAGCGTACACCCCTGTGGGTTCCCCGTCTGGAAGCATCATCCCCGTGGCTGCACAGGCAGGTGCCTGCAGAAACCCAGAACCCCTGTTTCCTTCATAAATTAGTGTGTTAATTGGAAGCATGGGCCATCTATTAGAGAAATGCATGAGCGACGGCCTCCGGCTGGGGTTTCCAGGCATGGTGTCCCAGGAATCTTTAGGACAATATCTGTCACACCCTTTTTTAATGCAGTCCTAAAAGGAGCAGTTACAGCCTCTTTAACATCTGCAGCTGAGATCCACATGGGGGACTGCTCTCTCTCCCCGCCCGGGGTGGGATCAAGTTGCAAAGTGTCCCTTTGCTGCAACCCCGCCCATCAGGCACCGCATTGGAGAAGCCAGACCACTTAGCTGATTTCCTTGCCTTCTTTTCTTGTCCTTTTTTTTTTTTTTTTGATAAACTTCTGTGCAAAAATAAACTTAGAAATTCTTGTGTCACAGGCAGAATCTGTTCCCAATTTCTTGTCCAAACAGTGAAAAATATACACGTGCATTTTCGGCGTGACTCTATCCGACCTTTTCAAAGGAGAGCGGCCCCGCGCTCGGAGGCTGACGCGTTCCGGACGTTTGATGTGAAGTGGACGCCACCTGTTTCCACAGCTCGTCCAGGAGCATTTGACCGCACTCCTGGAGAACTGACGTCCAAGAAGGCTGTAGATCTAAGCTTAGGAAAACAGACATGCAAGGATTTTTGAAGTGTTTAAATGACTTCTGCTAATTTGACGGTGTTGACGATGGAGATAATTGGTACCAAATTGAAAGGGGAGATTAGACGATTAGATATACTCCCCCCACTCTTATAAAAACAATTGTGTGTGTGTGTGTGTGTGTGTGTGTGCACGTGCGCACGTGTGTGAAGGGAGAGAAGAGACAGAGAAAGATACTGTAGATGCATATAGATAGATAGAAATGAGATTAGATAGATGATAGAGATAGAAAGATATGGATAGATAGAGATGATAGAAGGTGAATGATAGATACATATAGATGTGAGAGATGATTGAAAGATGATAGATCGACAGATAGGTGGGTAGATAGATGATAGATAGATAGATAGATGATAGATGGATGGATATGACAGATAGATAAATGATGGATAAAGAGATAGATGATACATAGATTGATAGATTATCGATAGATAGATAGATAGATGATTGATAGAATATAGACAGAGAGAGATGAATCTTGTGTAATCTTGCCTACAATGTTTGATTATTTTATGGGAAATGACTCTAACGGCCTTTCTGTCTCCTGCTGATGCTTATTCTGAAAACAGTGTTAAGTTTTGACGTTTCAACTACAACAGGACACAGCAGATGGAGGTCACCAGTTTCTGTTTCTCCCAGTGGCCGGTGGAAGAGAGCTGAGGCTGGGGGCTTTCTGATAAACGTCCAAGCACTCTGGTTGGTCTCCAAAAGTTACGTCTACATCCAAATTCCTGGAAACTTTGAATGTGACCTTATTTGGAAAATGAGGCTTGCAATTAAGGATCTCAATGTAAAATGGTCCTGGATGGGGGTGGCCCTAAATCCACTGACAGCGTCCTCATCAGAGACAGAAGAGGAGACACAGACACAGAGGAGGAGCCACGTGGAGACGGAGGCAGAGATGGAGGGAGGCGGCCACAGCCCAGGGACGCCTGGAGCCACAGAAGCTGGAAGAGGCAGGAAGGACCCTCCCCTGGAGCCTCTGGAGGGAACGCGGCCCTGCGACCCCTTCATCTCAGACGTCTGGTCTCCAGGACTGGGGGAGGGTGGATTCCTGTGGTTTAAGCCCCCCAGTTTGCGGTCATTTGCCACGGCCGCCCCAGGACACCCATACACGTGGTACATTTAAAATTGCCTGGGGAAGGGGGAGCTGTTAAAATCCCACATTCCTGCACCTCTCTCTAAACATCCTGAATTCAGGGCGTCCAGTTTGGGGTCTGGGAGCTGCCCCATGTCCCCAGTGTCTGTAGGGGACTCTTGGAGAAACACTGCAGGAGGGGCCAGCATCTCAGCTGCGGGGTCTGGGGGTGCAGAGACTGGAGAACAGCAGGAAGGGGACCTGAGGCTGTGGGATCTCAAGGACCCCTCAGAACAAACCCCATGTCAGTCTCTTCTGCAGAGGTCCAGCCCCCGCTCTGGCTCGGGGTCCAGGAAGATCACAGAGCATGTGAATCGCTCTCTGGTCCTCAAGGGGTTCAGGCAGCTGGTTTGGGGGTCCTGTCGGCTGCCCTTTATCTAGTGGGTCAGAAGGATGATCTGCTTTATGGGTGAAGAGGTTCTCATGTGGTTTCACGAAGCCAACGTCCCTTCCACGAACTGAGGAGTGTTGTGGGAGCATAAGGGTCTGGACCCAGGACCCCAGGGATCGGGGGATCCCCAAAGCCTGTTCTCTCTCAGGTGGTGAAATGAGTCTCCAGGAGCTCAGGGAACCTGCTTCTCATCCAGGTTCAAGAGGCTGAACTAGGATGCAAAACCAGGTCTGGGGAACCCCAAGGTCCAGGCCTCTGCCCCGGCACCCAAGGATGCTGTGCCCCTTCAAGCCCATTACGTTGTTCGTGCCACAGAAGACGTTGATTCTGAGGGCCCTGGAAATGGATTCAGGATGCAGGTCTGAATCCCGGCTGACCCGGTGGAGTTCTGCTCAGCCCGCATCGCTCGCCAGCGCATCACCGAGGGTCTCCAAGCAACCCCTTCCATCTGGAAAGAGGGCAGGGCCACGCCTGCTCTGGGGGCTTCACGAGGGACCCTCCGTGGGGGGCTGAGCCCAGTCAGGTGCACCCCAAATATACCACATGGCCAGGAGTCTCTATTCCTGGAACCACCTCCTCAGCACGGGGCACAGTGACGGCTCAGGGAACCTGCACCTGGCGGCGTCCTGTGATACGGCGTTTGAACCAGGAGCCTCTTCAGAACGCATTGGCTCCAATTCTGTCTGCTCAGAAACCAAGAGACCAGCTAGCGGACATGACTGCAATGGTTTGGGGTGAATCCTCAAGTTCCCATTCACGGCTGATGTTCTCAAACCACATTTACCACCAGCTGATAAGCTTGATTTCCAGAACGCTCAGAACGAACTTCGTGCCCAGCGCTTGGCTCATTGACATTCACTGGGGGGCCGTGGGGGACCCTCCCGCATCCCTGAGCAGCCCTGGGACTTCGAAATGTGAAACAGAGTCGCCGATGCCCCTCGGGACGCGCGGAAGACTCTAGAAAGCTCCGGAGGAGCTGTGGAGTTGGATCCTGGTGGAAAATAAACTTGTTAATGCGATTGCGCTCAACCGACGGGCTTCTCCCAGCGATAAATTTAAGCAAATTGAATGTAATTGCCTGTGTTGAAATCAGAGCGAGTGCTGGCCCGACCTTCTGCTGGAGAGTTCCGCGGCTAGGGGTGGGGGGCAGGGGACATGACATCATCTGGACAATTTGCACATATTTACACAATTTGTCATGATTCTGTCTGTGCCATCTGGAGGCTGGACGATTTGCCTCCGGCCTCCCTGTGAAGTCAGGGATATGAGAATTGCATGCTGGACGTGTTGTGTGTGTGCATGTGTGCGTGTATGTGTGTGCATGTGTGTGCATGTGTGTGTGTGTGCATGGTGGGGTTGTGCTGGGCAGAAGATGCAAATCACTGCATAGAAATGGAGAAGCCATATCATGACTGAAGGGTGCAACGAAGCCAGGCCGTCCCCAGAATAGAGACAGACACACCTGCCATGTCCCTAAGTCGGTGCACACACCTGTCCACAGGAGTGGCTTCCTCTGGATCCACCTTGGACATGTTTGCAGATACAGTCACGGGATGTCCATTTCTGCTCCTTCTGACCTCAACACGGTGTCCCCCGGGCAGGGCCGTAAATAATGTCATGAGGCTGAGGTTCAGAAGGCAAACGGAGAGGAATCTGGGGGCTTTTTGTGAGAAGCCGATGGGTGCTGTTCCAGCAGCCAGAGCCGTGGAAACGGGGTTGCCGGGTAAAACCCAGGCTTTCCAGGTAGACTTGAATTTCAGAGAAACAGCATCGAACATTTCAGTATAAGTACATCCCACTCGATATGTGCCGTTTGCCTTAACCCAAGCTCGACTGGGCTTTCTGCACGTTTAGGGCTGTCTCCAGACACATGGAAAGAAAGTGACAATTTGCAAATCATTTACCCCCGGAGTTGCAACATTGTTGCAACCAAAGTGACAAAATTGAATACATAGTATATATTCCTGGCAGAGGTTACTAAGTAGTAACATCATGGCAGCTGGATTGTGGTTGAGATGGGGGTTCGGACAAGGAAGACAGGGGGACACAGATGGGGTCAGATTGAACCAAGAGAGCCCCAAGCACAAATTGGCCCATTTCGGGCCAGTTTGCTGTGGTACCTTGGGGGGCCACTCACGGCCGGCCCATCGCAATGCAAAGCTCAGAATACCTTTGTGAACTCGCTGCAGAAGAGTGCATAAAACCAGATGAGGCATGAAGGAATTAAAGCCTTTGAGTCGGAGGCCGGCCGTGGCACGGAGCCAGCCTCGAGGCAGCCGGCCGGGCCCCGCAGACCACGGTTCCAATTAGATCCCGGGATGACCTCATGAGGAGGGTATGGCCGAATATTAAAAATTCCTGGAGCAAATGAAAGGAGGCTGGTATCGGGGCAGGGGAGGGGTGCAAACATGTTTCATTTTATTTCAACACTCGCCCGGCCGGCGGATGGTGGGAGAGGAAATTGCTGGGTCCCGGCTCTGTGTTTTACTGAATGGCAGACAGATTTACAACACATGGAAAAAACAATTAGGACGGGGGCTCCGCCGACTACAAAGCGGGGAATAAATTCCCGTAATGAGACGGGAAACGCACAGGGCAGGAAGGAGCTGTGAGCTGGCGTCCAGAGACCGAAATGTGGAAAGGCCCCAGGTCGCCGTGAGCTGCCCTGGGCCACAGATGGCCCGCAGATTCCGCCCGTCCCCGATTCTGCGATGCTGGGTACGTCTTTTTTTAATGGGACTCTCCCTGGCCTGCCTGTAACCAAGACTGCAGTCCAGCAATGTCGCTAGAACACACAGGGATTAAAGTGCTGTTGGCTGAAAAACCATAAGTGTGAGCTGGACCGTGAGGAGGGGACGGATGGAGGTGAGAGACTGGATGTCTTGAGGGGCAGTTGGGCCAAGCCGGGCAGATGTGTTTGTTCGCACGGGGCGGTGCCTCTAAAGTGTACAGCTCCTGACAGAGATGCATTGCAAACAGATGCAAGGGGAATATTACTCAGCCATGAAAAGGAGCGAAGCCTCTGTGGATGGACCTTGAACACATGATGCTCAGTGGGAGAAGCCAGACACAAATGGACACATATTGATATGAAATGTCCAGAACAGGCAAATCCACACACAGAAAGCAGATTAGGGGTTGCCGGGGGCTGGGAGAGAGGGATGGGGAGTGACTGCTCATGAGTACAGCGATTCCTTTGGGGTGATGAAAATGTTCTGGAACTAGATAGAGATGGTGGTTTGACAACATTGTAAATGTGCTAAATGCCTCTGAATTGCACACTTGAAAACGGTCAATTTTATGTGAATTTCACCTCAACTTTTAAAAAGTGCAGGAAGCTGGGTCCTTCGTGAGCTGACTGCTGGGGAGTGGAGGTAGCACCTTGGGCAGCCAGCCCCACTGACCAGAGGGGGTCTTGGGGCTTTGCTGATGTGACCAGCTGGGATTGGCAAGGTCAGAGGCCACAGACTGGACCTCTGGCCAGTAGACGACTCCCCCCCCATGAGACTGAAATGAACTGTGGACATTTATTCCGGGTCTCCGGTGGCAAGGGGTCCCGGCTGGGGGAACGTGGGTCCCTGGTGGGAATGCACCAGCTCGAGGAGGACGATCTGGAGACTGACCCCTGACTGGCCGAGTGTCCCCATCTGTCATGGGCGGGAGGCACCTGCTGTGGTCTTTCACATCCTGGGTCAACCCACAAATAGAGACGGGAAATTGAATTTATTTCTGGAGACAGACTCATCTTTTAATGTTTATTCTGCCAAAGTGATGCTGAAGGAGGGTCGTAGAGCATTGTAGATGGTGTCTTTGATGTGTCAACTTTCATCCAAACAGCTGTTTCTAGAAATATCTCATAGACCCTGACACAGGCTTTGGATTTGGAGGGCCCTGTTTACCTCCCCGAGATCAAGAAATAAATGCCAAACTCATGATGCTTCATCGGTAGATTGTCACATCTTGAAAGTCATCCAGAAAGTGGTGAAAAATAAGGAACGAGTCTCTGTGTTTTGTTAGATAGTTTTTTAAATTAATATTTTTTATTATTGTACTATATACATGCATATATATATATAACATAAAATTTGCCTTTTTAATCATTTTTATGTGTGCAATTCAGCTTTAATGCACACTTTTAATAAATTTTAAGAAATTATACCTGCTTGGTGTAAAATTCCCTTTTCTCTCTTCATTTCTTCTTCCGTCCTAGGAGCCGGGGTGAGGCTTGGTCTCCATCCGTTCAAACATGGCTTGCAGCTTATGTGCAGAAGCTAAGAGCGTGCAGACGGAGGGGCCGGTTGGAATCCTTTTCCGGGTGGGGCAGATGTGGGGCTGCTTTGAGCCTGGAGCTGATGGTGCAAGCCGTGGCTTATGGGGGTCCCAGCAGCCGGGACCCCCTGGGCAATTTGCACATTTCCCTCTCTCATGCATTAACCTCCGGCCTTGGTGCCCGAGCAGGTCCTTGCAGATGGGAGGTGAGCTATTGAATATTCTCTAACAAATTCCTTCTCTGCACAGACCAGCTGGGACAGATCTGTGGCTCACAGCCGTGACTGCTGACAGACGCACTGCAGCCTCGCTCCCCGTCTGGGCCGCCAGACAGGTGAAGATGGGAGAGCCGTGCACACAGGTGTGCTCGCCTGTGCTGAGGCCTGGGGATGGCTCGGGGTGCAAGGAGCTCGGTCTCCAGGACCTGGGGATTCATGTGATCACCTGTCCCATCGAAAGCCTCTGACAAGTGCATCTGTCGTTGTCTGTGTTTGAACAAATGCAGTTTCTAAATGCAGAGCCTGCTTGAACATCAACAGAATTCAGATGTCAGTGTTGGAAGCTGGCACAGGATCATCCGGTGGAGATGCTCCCTTTGAAAGGTGGGGAGACTGAGCTCCCCGATAGCTGGCTGGCCTCCCCAGGACTCGCTGAGTGTCCCTGGCTGCAGAGGCCAGCTGTAAGCACCATGCACACTGGTTTCCACTCCAACGGGATCCGAGTTTTGGGTTTTTACACCAACGTGAGTGGCTGCTGCCTAATTCAGACCTTGCGCCCCTGAGAAGTTGGGGAGTGTGGTCTCCAAGATGCCCTCACTTCTGACACCAGGTGTAAATGGAGGGACCCCCAACACCAGCCTGGAAGGACTCAGAGTTGCTGAAAGCTCTTATTCTCAGTTATGGTTTATTTCAGGGAAAGGATCCAGATTACAATCAGCAGAGGGACGAGGTGCACAGGGCAGCGTCCAGGAGGGACCAGGCGTGAGCGCCCAGGTGCCCCTCCCAGCAGAGCTGTGGATGCTCTTACTTCTGCAGAGATGACGTGGGACGAGACACACGGGGCGTGATCCCCACCCTCCTGAGCCAGGATGGTCAGAGTTTCTACTGGGGGTCGGTCACATGGACATGGCTGACCACCTGTGTGGTTGACCTTAGCCTCCAGCCCCTCCGGAGGTCAAGCTGAGAACACATGTCCCCAAGCCCCCATCCCAAATCCTCATAGCAGAGACTGTCAGGTGTCGTCCCAGGCCCCAGGTAAGCACCGTCTTATCAGACAGGACGCCTCAAGGGCTCAGAGGGGAGCTCCCAGGACCCGGGGGCCAAGACCAGACCTGTCTTTGTGGGGATTCATTCTTTACTGACACCTCCCTCTGGGCTCCTTTACAGCCTCCCACAGGTAGGTCCACTGCGGGGACCCTAAACGGTGGCGCTGAACTGGCAGCTCCCACAGCCGACCTCAGGGGCCAGGGTTGTGCATTCCCCCTGCACCGGTGTCAGTCAGGGGTCCTCAGAGAAACAGAACCAGCTGGATGCAGATGCAGATGGTGTAGACACAGATATATAGATGACAGATAGAGATTATACACAGATAGATATAGATAGAGAGAGAGACAAAGATAGATCATGCTAGACACATCCAGATAGATGATGGATAGATGATTGGTAGATACTGACATATGATAGATAAATGATAGATAAACAGAGAGATGATAGATAGATAGACAGACACACAGATAGATAGATACATAGACAGAAGATAGATAGATAGACACATGGTTGATTGACATATAGACAATAGATAGATAGATATGTAGATAGATAGACAATAGATAGATAGATGATTGATTGATACATAGATAGATAAAAACAAAGAGATTTATTAAAGGAATTGGCTCATACAATTATGCAGGCCAGGAAGTCCCACGCTCTGCCATCAGCAAGCTGGAGACCTAGGAGAACCGGTGCTGTAGTTTGAAGCCCTGGGGGCCGGAGAGCCGAGGGCAGGAGAAGATGAATGTCCCAGCTTAAACAGTCAAGCAGACGGTGAATTGTCCCTTTCTCTATCTTTCTGTTCTCTTCAGACCCTCGACTGATTAGACGAGGCCCACCCACACAGCGAAGGGCCATCTGCTTTCCCCACTCTATCAATTCAAATGCTAATCTCATCCAGACACACCCTCATAGACACACCCAGAATCCTGTTTAACCAGGCATCCCTCGGCCCAGTCACGTTGACATGTGGATGATGCATGACAGCACCCCTGACCCAGGAGAGGGTCTGTCCCTTCCCCTCCACAGGCTGCTTTGGGCTCCTTCTTGCTTCTTCCGTGGCTTCTCCACCTGGCTTCTCAGGTTTATCTGGAGACAAGATGGTCAGACATGACTGTGTTCTGAGCAGACCCCAAGGCAGCTGGACAATAGCCAGGACTGTGGGGACTGTAGGAGGTGGCCCTGTTCTGCTTGTCTCTGGTTTGGGGTGGAAGTCCACACTCACTCACTGACTCATCCCCGATGCCTTGTGCCCTGCGTCCCCCAACTGCCCTTGGCCGGACACAGTGGTGGGACCCCGGGCCAGAAGGGAGGGGCTGGGCCTCAGCAGGAGTGACCAACATGGGGTCTGACCTGCAGGGTCCTGGGGATCCCACAGCCTCACGGCCCCTTCCTGCTCGTGCCCAGTCTCTGCACCCCCAGACCCCGCAGCTGAGATGCTGCCCCCGCCCCGCCGTGTCTCTCCAAGGGCCCCCTACAGACCCCTGGGACGTTGGGGTGCTGCCACACCCCAAACTGGATGCCCCGAATCAGGATGTTCAGAGACAGGTGCAGGAATGTGGGACTTTGAGAGGTTCCCACTTCCCAGGCAATTTTAAAAGTACTTTGTGCACGAGTGTCCTGGGGCGGCCGTAACAAATGACCACAAGCTGGGGGCTTAAACCCCAGGAATCCACCCTCCCCCCGACCTGGAGACCAGACGTCTGAGATGAAGGGGTCGCAGGGCCGCGCTCCCTCTGGAGGCTCCAGGGGAGGGTCCTTCCTGCCTCTTCCAGCTTCTGGGGCTCCAGGCGTCCCTGGGCTGGTGGCCGCCTCCCTCCATCTCTGCCTCCGTCTCCACGTGGCTTCTTCTCTGTGTCTGTGTCTCCTCTTCTGTCTCTGATGAGGACACTGTCATTGGATTTAGGGCCACCCTCCTCCAGGACGCCCTCATCTCCATCCTTCACCTAATCACATCTGCAAAGACCCTGTTTCCAAGAAAGGTCCCGTTCTCGCCTTTCCGGTGGACACGTCTTTTGGAAAGCCCATTCCACCCCCCGCATGTGGTTTGGCCTGAGAACTCAGTGTTGGACCCTCCACCGGCCTCAGCTCTACTCCTGGGTCACCGTGTCCCTGGGTCTCACCCTGATTTGGGATCTGCTCATCGCACCTGCCTGATTCCTGGGCTGTGGTCCTGGGCCGTCCCTGTGTCTCTGGTCTGGCGTCCACCCTGGCCCGGTTCTTTCTAGAACCCTGTCCCCCCCTGCTGACACACAGAACCTGGGGTCCCATCCACCGTGAGTGAGTCCGCCCATGCCACAGGGCGGCAAGTGGGGCGGCAGAGAATTGGGGTGAACGGTGTACGTCATACAGAATGCCATCTTTCGGCTTCCAGGGCTGGGGGTGGGAGACAATCTGCAATTGTGTCTCTTAATTAATGAGGACTTCCTAAAGAAAGGCAGAGAATGTTCCAGAAGAGACATTTGTAGACTTAGCAGAGACTGGAGGTATGATCTAGGAGAGGTCATTGCTGAAGAATTTTGGAATACCTTCATCCGCCGGATTTCTTTACTGTGTTAAAATTTATACAACATGAAATTTCCCATTTTAACCTTTTTTTTAAGTATACAACTCAGTGGCATTAAGTCCATGCAGAATGTTGTGCAATCATCACCACCATCTGTTTGCAAAATGTCTTTGTCGTCCCAAACAGAAACTCTGTCCCCATTAGCAGTCACTCCCCAGCCCACTCCCCCAGCCCCTGACAACCACTAATCCACTTTCTGTCTATGGATTTGCTTGTTCTGGACATTTCTTCTCAATATATGTCTTTTTGTATCTGGCCTTTGTGACTGGGCACCATGTATTCAAGGTTCATCCACATTCGTTCCTTTTCCTGGCTGAGTAATATTCCACTGCATGGCTGGACCACATTCTGTCTATCTGTTCATCCATCGATAGGCAGTTGGCTTGTTCCCACCTGTTGGGGATTGTGAATTGTGCTGCTGTGAACACACGTGTACAAATACTCGCTTGAGTCCCTGCTTTCAATTCCTTTGGTTGGAAACTGTTAAAGGAAAAACTATTCAGATGCCTGTTGAAACAGGAAGGAAGATTTTATTCAGGACTATGGTGATCGGTGTCAAGCAGATCTTGACAGAGGACAGAGATCGGGCTCCACTGCGAAAGCAGCAGACGTTGGGGATTTGTAGCCAACAGGCAGATGGGGGGTCGGTGGGTGGGACGTTACTAAGAGGAGATGTCAAGGGGAGGGGATTTTGGCTACGTGGACTTAGCAGGATGTTGACTGAAACTGGGCTTGGCAGGTGGGAGACAAGTCCCACAGATGAGGCGGGCGTGGAAAGATGGTTTCGAGGAGATTGTCTGGAGTTTGGTCAAGGAGAGAATCTGTCACAGCCAAGAGTGGGGTTCCCAGGTCACACGGTAACACCATGTCTAACATTCTGGGGATCCACCATACTATTTTCCATAGCACCATCCATTCCCACCAACAATATCCAAGAGTTGTAAAGTCTCCACATCCTCACAACACTTATTACCTCTTTAAAAAAATTATAGCCACTTTTGTTGTAAAGGCAAGTTTGTTGAGTGAATAAGTGACTGAATTCCAAGCATCACTTGCAATGTCTATTATACAAATTTCCAAATGCTGAGTCAGAGACAACAGTGTAATGAGGCCCCAGACACCCGTTGCCCCGTTTCAACCGTGACCCATGTCTTGCCAATCTGTTTCAATTCGTGGTTGTGCTATTTTAAGGCAAATTCCAGATGCTCCATGATTTTACCTATAATTACTTGAAGACGTCGCTCTAACAGATGACACGGTTTAATTCATAACCACAATTCCATATCGAGCCTTAGAGTCTACAAGACTCCCTCAAGAGAGCTTGTGCAATCTGACTGAATCCAGGATGAATTTTTACAATTAGTTTGTCCCAGTCAGCACCTAAAGTTGCCCCAGCACATTGGGGCGATTTGTGTCAAATCTCTTTTTGGAAAAAGATGTATTGTATTGAAATGAATTTCACATAACACAAAATTAGCCATTTTCAAATGAGCAATTCTGGGGCATCTAGCATATTCACAGTGTTGTGCAACCACCGTCTCCATCTAGTTTCAAAATATTTCTGTCACACTCAGTAAAACCTGTACCCATTAGCTATTCCTGCTCCCGGCCCCGGGTCACCACTAATTTGCTTTCTGTCCCTGCAGATTTACCTATTCGGGACATTTTATGTAAATGGAATCACACCCTATGTGGTCTTTTGTGTCTGGTTCTCTCACTGAGCATCACGTGTTCAAGGTCCATCCACATTGTAGCCGTGTCAGTGCTTCACTCCTGTTCATGGCTGAGTAATATTCCACTGCATACGTGGACCACATTCTGTTTATCTGTTCGTGGGTTGATGCATTGAGTATCTTTTAAGCCCCTTTCTGTACTGCGTAGTCATGTCATTTTGAGGAAACCTTGTCCCTGTGCTGTGGTGTTTTCCACAGGCTGATGGGATTTATTGAATCCCTGGGTCACATTTCTCTGCCCCTCCCATTACCTGCAAGCTGGGAGCGGGACGTGGAAGTTTGCTAGAATGCAAAGTTAATAGTTTTCCTGTTTCGTCACGTCACAGGGAGCACGATGTCTGGGGTCCACTCTTTGCGATGTCATCGTTAATCGGAGCCTCATCATTAACAGTCGATGTGGGCGGCCGACCCATCCGCTGTCAAGTCCCGCATCCGTCCGTTTCCATGACGGTTTAAGCATCCATAGTGATCATCACGCTGCTCTGTCTTTCATCAGGCTTCCAAAAGGGAAGCTTTACAATTCCGTAATTTCTTCTGCATTTATGAGCTGGAATTCTCCGGCCCAAAAAGGACGTTCCTTCACCGCACATCTGGCTGCTCAGAAAAGTCGTTGCCCGGGAAGAGTGGAAGAGATAAAAAATTATTATTTTTTTTTGCATTTCTACAGTTGGTTTTTGGAAAACTAGTTCAGCGCTCTGGTTCCCTCCAAAGGTGACAACGAGCCTGTGTCTCTCTCTTTCTGTGTGTTTACAGCAACACGTCGCAGACTCAGTACATTTGATGAGTTTCATTTCTCTCCGACCACGTAACCCTGGTGACAGTTCCCAGTTTGCGTCCTGGCAGAACAGAGGGGACCCTTCCAGGGACCCCAAAATGCTTTCGACAGGATACGACTGGTCTTCGATGACTTTTGTGCTATGTGGTGACACAAGGCGTCCCCGACTCATCTTGTACATGTTTTTTACCCAGAACTGGAAGCATCATTCTCAGAAGCATCCAGAAACCAAAACAGTTTTTGGAATAGACAAAATCATAATATTACTAACAATTACCATTCGCTTTATCCATTTAGACAGAGTGTATGATTTATTAGGTGCGACACATATAATATATAATGGCATACAAACCACGTTAATTTTTTAAAAAAATAGATCATATGTAATAGTATAGAGAATATGTTAAAATGTTACGATTTTTTTTTTTTTGTCACACGTATTTCTAACGAAAAAAATGAGAGTTGCCCCCAACGCTTTCCTCTGAAGGTCATTGCAATATTGTCACTCTCTTGTAATTTACTCCCAGTCTACTCACGACTTAATACAACGCAGTAATACAATTTGCTGCATTTAAACCACACTTACGACGTCCATCCATCTCCGTGCCTCCGGGTCTGAAGGAGTTAACACGCTTTGATGTTCGAGATAAGCATTTTATTACCAACGCTTGGCGCAAGACCCATTATCATAAAATTGAAAAATTCCATCAACGCCCCCCCACACATGAAGAAAGCTTTTAGACGTGAGCGGTCCTGATGCTCATGGGGGGCAATTACGGGTGACGGTCTCTCGCGCCGAGGATTCAAAATAAGAATTAACGTAACGAGACGCCGCTGGATTTAAGGAACTCTCTCAGTACTTAATTTGTGTTTGTACTGAATTATTTAAATCTGCTCTGCCGGCCTCCACCCATCCATTTGTGTTTGTAGGGCGTCAGAGAAGGGACGGGCATCCGTCCTTCTTAGGAGACAGTGCAGACGGGAGCTGCTGATTAATGATGCAATTTTTTTATGAGGATGAAGCTGTTTCTGTGCTAAGCGTGTTTGCGTGCACACACTGAGGGTTCAAGATGGGGATCAAGAATAACTGATGGTTCGTGCTGTTGGTTTTCTGGCAACTGATGAGCTCCTCCTGGGAAGACTTGTCTCCCGGGGAAAAGACCATTGATCCAACCCTAATGATGTAATAATCTTCTATCGTCTGGTCTACATACGAGGGCGTGTATCCACGCATTCCAGATGGGCGTGTGGGATGGTCCTGCATCCGTTCAAGCTCCCGGTGGTGACATCGCGAGCATCTCTATTCCAGTTTGGTTTTCCAGTCAAGACCAGGGAGCCAACCCCAAAGGGCGACGTTCAGAAACGCCAAGTGCCCAAGACGGGGCTTTGTAACTTCACTCCGGCCAAGAGAACTCGTCGCCAGACTCCCCACGTGTAGTCCTATCACACAACCAGAGTGTCGTGTGCCATTGGGGCGGGCGAAGGGGGACCACCACGGCGATGTCCCACTGGAGACCGCGAGAGTCTCTCCTTCATCGACCGGATTACGAGCGACTTAGGGCTTCGGGTAGTGGCCCTCACGGGCTGACGAGGGATTGCATTCACTCCCGGGCTCGCCCCTCTGCGGGAGCCCTTGGGGGTCTCTAAGAGCCAAGTGTTGAAATGCACGTCTCGGGACTGGCTGTGTTGAAACAGAGTTAATTTAACACCGACTGCATCCGGGTTAATGCGTTTTTCTTTCAACACAGGATCCCACTAACGGCGTTGGGGCAGAGGACAGGAGGCAGAGGGTAGAAAATCCAGCTCAGGTGACTCACTGGGGGCGGGACGCCCGGGCAGAGCTGAACACGGCTCCTCTTCCCTCACTCCCGCGTGCTCCCGTCCACACGTCACTGGACTGGCTAGAACCCAGGATGCTTCCTTTTACCCACATCCCGAAAAGGTGAGAAGCAGCTTGACAGTAAGATGCATCGGTAATAAATGACGGGCATGGAAACTCGTGTTTGTTGAAAGCTTATGGCTTGGTTTCTGAGATCCGTCACCAAAAACACAAGCAACACCCAAAAAATGGATAGATTGGACTTTAACAAAATTAAAAAGTTTTGTGCATCAGACGATGTTATCAAGGAAGCAAAATACAGCCTATAGATGGGGGGAGAATATCTGCAAATAGTTTATCTGATAAAAATGTAGTGTCTAGAGTATATTAGAGGACTCTTACAAAGGAGTGATAGAAAGACGGACAACCCAATTAATACTAATAAATATTGACATTAATTATTAATATTAATTAATTAATGGGCAAAGGACTCAAATAGTTATTTCTTCAAAGAAAATACACACATGGCCAATGAACATGTGAAAAGATGCTCACTACTACCCATCTTTAGGGAAATGCAAATCAGAACCACTCCACACCCAAAATAATGACAGTATTTTTTTTTTTAAAGTGAACAAGTGTTGTGAGTTTGTGGAGAAATTGGAAGCCTCCTACATTGCTGGTGAGAGTGGAAGATGGTTCAGCTACAGCAGAAAACAGTATGGTGGTTCTTTAAAAAACTAAACATGGAATTTGCATCTGATCCAGAAAGTCCACGCCTGGGTATAGACTGAAGAGAACTGGAAACACAGACTTGAAGAGATACTTGTTCACAGCAGCATTATTCACAACAGCTAAAATGTGGAAACAACCCAAGTGTCCACTGATGGATGAGTGGATAAACAGAACGGGGTCCATCTGCACAGTGGAATATTACTTAGCCATGAAAAAGAGTGAAAGCACTGACACAGCTGCAACATGGGTGAACCTTGAACACATGATGCTCAGTGAGAGAAGCCAGACACAAAAGGCCACAGAGTGTGTGGTTCCATTAATACAATATGTCCAGAACAGGCAAATCCATGCAGGCAGAAAGTGGATTAGTGGCCAGAGGCTGGGGGATGGAGATGGGGAGTGGCTGCTTGTGGGTATGGGGTCTCCTTTTGGAGAGGATGAGAATGTGCTGGAAATAGACAGTAGTGATGGTTACACAACACTGTGAATGTGCTAAAAGCCACTGGATTTTATACTTTAAAATGATGAATTTAATATTACATGAATTTGCCTCAAAATAATAAAACATATTGCGTGTCCAATTCTCAGCAATTTTCGTGTAATAGGCATCAATATTCCGACTCTTCCAAATGATAAAGAGTGAAGCTCAAATCTTCGAGGTCTCTCCCTACTTTAACTTTCCAGCAGTTCCAATTTGTCAACTTTAAATAGGACTCGATTCGTAGCTACGAGCTGCAAAATGAAACACCTTTCTTTCCCTTCTACCACCTTCCCTGCTCACCTGCCAATTTGCTTTTTCAGTTAATATTCTAATTGTTTGAGAGGTAAGTTTATGACCTTAAGTATCACACTTATATGTCTCTTGCAAACAGGTTATTGACGCATCAGTCTTATACAATCGGTGTTTCTGGCCCTCTTTGCGTTACTTCCTCATCCCCGCACTGGATCCCAAATGAAATCTGAACAGATCATTATAATTCTGCCTCCTGTGCGACCACAGAAACGTCTGTACTCCTTGTGTGTGTTGGTTCTCAGCAGTGACACCCAATGATGACCATTAGTCGCGTGAGGACTTACGGGGTTTACACTGCGGAAATAAAGCAGTAGAGAGAAAATGAAACCCTACACGTTAAAAAAAAAGAAACATAGAGGGTTTGATTTTGCAAAGTCTGGATAACTTTAGAGAAGCGCCTGAGATTTTGGATGTTTTTGCAGCCAAACCTGTTCAGATGCTCCAGTTCCAAACTTGCACGGTTTTCTTCTCCGTGTTGACCCTGGTTTTCCGTGTAAGCTTTTTCCTCTGATTCCGTGCAGCTTATTCTGGAGGGTTTTCCTCTTATTCTGAAGGTATTTCTAGGACCCGGGCAGCAATTGCAGAGGTGTAAAAAGCACGATTATTTCAGTTTGCAAATTACTGCAAACCAGAGTTGGTGGGTCAGGGTAAACACTCCACTCTGCAAACAATCCAATATCTTTAAACCCAAACCATCCAGGATTTGCACATTTCAGTTTTTCGAATTAAATGGCTTTAAAATGGTGTGCAACTGTAGATTAAATTTGTTTCTAAAGAGGGAATCTTATTTGCTGGATCTTTCAAACCTTCCAGCTAGTTGTGCCCCCAGGAAGTCAATTTGATTCAATATTTCGAGTTATCTTAGCATCAAAAGGAGCAATAAAGATTTCTGATTTCAGTTCAAAATTCAATACGACCTCATGATTAACCAAAAATTTAACTAGTGGAGACACTTCATTTTGTGCATAAACTGCTCTCCTCAGTGACAGGGACAAGTTCAGCACAGATAACTCATCAAGATTCACATCTCAGTTATTTTTAGGGACAGGAAATAGGACACAATTGCACTGGCGTTTCTTTTCTCAAAAAAAAAAAAAATCATAGCTAAGATCAGGAACGGAGCCCACTGCAAAATGGAAAGACCGGGCCGTTGTTCACAAAATTGTGAAGAATTTCAAGTCAACAGACTTGACGGCAGAACATTAAACCCAGCGTGGAGCCCTTCTGACGATGAACCTCGCTGTAAATTGCACAGATCGAGCATCCCTGAAGCTGACCCTGCCCAACATGGTGTGAGTAATATATGTATCCTTCAATTTCTGCATCTTGGAGTTGGTGACGACTTTCAGCCTATCTGTGAGCGGCTTTCATCATTTTGCACTTTCCCTCTGGATCCAGACGTTGGCGAAGGACGATGCACCATTTTTACTGAAACCTTATTCCAAAGCTACGTCACCATAAAGGGATGAAGACCCCCGTTTGCCAGATCCTGACCGTGAGGCCGTAAATTAAGTGATCTCAAAAGCTCGCTTCCTAAAAGACAGTGTGGAAAAGTGAGGGACTCAATTTGCTTTTGTGCTACTTCACAACCATGCGTCCTCCGTGAGCTCCAACGGGGTATGTTGGAAGTCAGAGCTGGTTGAGTCCAGTGTGGCTCACACAGTTGACCTTCAACCAGCATGAGCATCATCATCACCTCGCCCCCCATCCAACCCGATACCAGAAGGAGCTCTCCGTGTGTTTGGTGCCAGGAGAGGCCCTACACTGAATATCTAAATTTCCCCCCACTTTTTAATGAAGTTCCCGTAACAAAAAATTCATCATTTTCGAGTGTGCACTTCAGTGGTATTTAGCATATTCATAATGTTGTACAACTACCATCTTCTCAAGTTCCAGAACATTTCTTCACCCCAAAGGGAAGACCCCTGTACCCATTAAACAGTCATTCCCACCTCCCCTTCTCCTCCCAGCCCCCGGAAACTACCAATCTGCTTCCTATCTCCACGTGTTTTCTTATTCTGCGCATTTCATATAAATAGAATCATACAATAGTTATCCTTGTGTGACGAGCTTCTCTCCCTGAGCATTGTGTGTTCAAGGTCCATCAACATTGTAGCTGTGTCAGTGCTCCCTCCTGTTCATGGCTGACTAATATTCCACTGTGTGCACCACATTTATTTATCCACTCATCCATTGACGGACACTTGGGCTGTTTCCACCTTTTGGTTGTTGTGAATCATGCTGCTATGAATATATATGTTACGTGTATTGGTTTGAACACTTGTTTTCAATTCTTTTGAGTCTATACCTTGGAGTGGAATTGTTGGGTCATATGGTAATTCCATGTTTAACTTTTTCGGGGAACCATCAGATGGTTTTCCACTGTGGATGCACCATTTTACATTTCCACCAGAAACACACAGTGTTCCAATTTTCTACATCCTCCCCAACACTTGTTATTTTCCTTTCTTTTAAAAAAATGGTAGCCTTCTTCTGTCCCATTAGTCTTTCCTTCATGTAGAGGAGGAAACCAAACCTCAGAGAGGCTTCCTGACTTTTTCAAGACCACGGTGCTGGTGCCAGAAACAGTGGTCTCAGCCCTAGTCACCTCATTTGTAAACTAAGAATTAAAAACGGGGTTGGATAAGCTGCCCCTCAATGTCGAGCATTATTCATTTTTGTAGGTTAAACACCATATGGAAGAATCAGTGGTCATCTGAAAGCCCCGAAACAGACGAGTGCAGCCATCCAGGTGCCACCTCATACATGTGGGTTCACCATGTGGGGCCAACTCAATCTCACGTCAGGAAGCTCAATCTACTTAGTGTTTCCATGTAGTTCAGACTTGAAGGTCCCAAGAAAGCTTTCAAGAAGCCAAAGGCAGAACAAGAGTCTACGTTGACTCATGTGTTAGGAGGATTCTATCTCCCAGACAAATAGCACATTCATGGCGGCTTTTGGGCATGTTCCCCATAGGTCAGCTGCATGGGAAGATGACATGGCATGGCCCCAGAAGAGCTGGTGATGGGACGTGGTGCATGGAGGCAGCAGCCTTCCAGAGTGACCATTTCTCTGTCGCATGGACCATTGCCCACTACTTTGATGGCCAGGGCACACTCTGCTGTGGACGATGGTTGAACGGGGGCTCCACGCTTTGCCTCTGAGAACTTCCACGTCCATCAGCCCTTCTAACCACACTTTGAGCTTGAACATTCCTTCTCCAACTGTGTCAAAACCATTCATTAGGTTACTCTGAAGTCATGAGGGTTGGAGGTTGTCCTCACTACCCAAGGGGACATCGCCATCAATCTGTACTCTGACCCAATGTGACTTGACTTCAGACCTTACTAGAGGGCTGTCTTATTTCTCTTTTGTATGCTTCTATGATGAGGTCTTTCTCTGTGGTCACCATTCACCACCTACAGTCTCTCTTCTCAAACTGAGATTCCCAATATGGCACCCCCTGTCTACACAAGACCATGGCGACCAGCTGGAAAGTCTTCATGAAATCAAACAGCTTTTGATCCACATGCTAGACGGCTGGACAGACTGGTCATCTTGCTAAATTAGCTGGGTTCCTTTCGGCCTGAGTCCCCTCCTCACATCTCCCAACTCATTTGACCCAATGGAACCCAAATTCACAAAGTATTCACTTGACCAAGTTGAGGCTGTCCTTGGCTTTTCCTTGTGTTTCCTGCTGGTTTTCTGTTCATCATCTCCATTTATTTCTTATTGACCTGTTGGTAAGGACTCATAAGGTATCTGGTTATTTTCTCTCTGCCACCGAGTCTCAACATTCCTCCAACACGCTTTTAGGACGTCCTTTCATCCCAATGGTTTTAACGGGTTTGTCCACGGTTTACCCAGGGAGAAAAGAGTGGCCCTTCATAGCATTCCACTGCCTTTTTCTTTCTTTTTTGATATTGTTTCAGAGAGTCTTTTTTCACATATGAGCATGTGTTCACAAAGCTGGGCACAAGCATTTGACCTCAAGTGGATGTATGAACAGTTCACATGGTGCAAAGTGAGGGGGGGCATAAATGCAAAAAGAGGACCATTGCAATGTGGTTTGAATAAAAGATGATGGTGGAATGAATTTAGAACCATAAGAAAAGCAGTCAACTCAGGGTCTCCAAGGACTGGTGTGAACATTTTGGGGGGAGCGTGCAGAACCGATTAGCGTTTTGTGAGTTCGAATTTGAATTTTATTTTTGAACAGCGTCCCAGTGTCAAGACAAATGTTTCCAGGGAGAGGTTTGCATTAATTAAATTTTGCCTGAGAAACCTACATCTGGCTGCAATTGACTCATAGGTCTACCAGCACCACTGAACTTGACCCTAAGGATAGGATTGGTTGTAGAAATTAGAGTGTGTGTGCAGGGGGAGACACACTCTTCAAATAAAACATTTGTACCTCTCACTTCTGAGGAAAGAAGAGTCTGCTCTCTCTTGGGAAGTTAATGGGGCTCTTTGACTCAGTTTACCTTTCAAGAGGGGAGAACAGATCCCTAAATCACGGCCACTCGAGGGCCAGGCACCCATCTGGAACATCTGTGGAGGGACTGGGTTGGGTTTCCCGGGAGGCAGACTCTGAGATAGGGGCTAGCTGCCAATATGTCCAGCAATGGGGAGGACGAGGGGCTTGACCCTGAAGGGGAGTTATAGAGTGACCCACTCGGTACCCACTGCTGTCCACCCTTCGCGGGGCCCCAGTGCTTCACAGAGAAAGTTAACGCCATCTGGGTGAAGTTCTCCAGGCTTCCGGCTGGTCTCCAATTGCTTGATGTCGTGCAGCAGGAGCTCTACCCTGCCCAGTGCCCAGGAGCACACCAAGAGCGGTTTCTCGAGAAGTAGGTAGTTCTCTGCTGCTCCCTGCAGCCCTAAAATGACACAGGGTCTGATTGTTTTTCAAAAGGCAATGGTGCCTTCACTCTACTTGCAGAAAATATTTATCCATTTATCTGTCATCTGTCTATCTATCTAACCATCGATCTCTCTGTCTATGTCTTTAGCTATCCAGCTATCTATCTACCTACCTATGTATCCATCTACCTATGTATGTATGTATCTATCTATCATCATCTATTGATCATCTATCAGTATCTAATCTACCTAGATCTGTGACTATCTATCTATCTGTCTATCTATCTATCTATCTATCTATCTATCTATCTTTCATCTATCATTCATCTATCTATCATCATCTATTGATCATCTATCTGTATCTAATCTATCTAGATCTGTGACTAGCTAATCTATCTATCTTTCATCTATCTATCTATCATTCATCTATCTATCATCTACCTATCTATCTGTCTGTCTATCTATCTATCTACATCTAATCTATGTAATATCTATCTATCCATCATATTTATCATCTCACTATTTATCTATTTCATCTATCATCTATCATCCATCGTATCTATCTATCATCTATCATCATTTATCATTTATTATTTATCTATCTAGATTTAAATTATTTTTCACATGCTAGTACTCATGTACTGTGAACTTTTTCCAGAACATTTCAGCCTACAGTGTTTAGAGCACATAATACTCGTCCTCATTTTCCCTGTGGTCGCACCCAGAGACCTGATTCTGCTTGCGGTGAACACTGTCGCAGAGAAGGGAGCTCACTGGGGGCTCTGGCTCAAGGGCAGAGAGAACCCACATCTTGGCCCCCGTCACCCATTGATGGTGCCCCGTGGTGATGCTGGATGTAAATACTAACATTGCAGTGGGAGCCACGGGAGCTGGTAAAGAGACCCCAGCTCACGTGTCTGCCTCCATTTCTTTGGGCAACGATGGCTCCATTGAAATATCCACATTCTGTCATTGGCAAGCCATGAGCTCCAACTCAGTAGTGTTCACACATGGCATCTTAGGAGACACAACCGGGGGTTGCGTTACAATTGTGAACAGCCACTGATAACAGAGTGGATGTCTTGGAAAGCCCTAGTTGTACATCCATGTTTCAGGTGGAACATCACCGTGTTGAGTTGTGTTGAGCCTCTAGGATGCCCAGAGGTAATCCCACATCCCTCATCTTGACTTTCCATGAGACGCAAAAGCTCCACTCAATAGGCAAAGAGGACTTGGCTGGTGTGACACCGAGCACCACTCAGTTAAGTGTATTTCCTCACAAACCCAAACCTCATGGATGAGATTCAGGGTTTGCCACAAATTCCCTGAACGTTTCCCCCGATCTGGCCTGAAAGATTTCCCATCTCGAGTGGTGTCTAACAGCCTCTAGGATTTGAGGGTTCAGGTTGCTAAAAGGCTCCTGGATGTTCCACCTCCTGTTGTCATCAATCTTGTATTCAGCTCAGCTGTTATTTTTCTCATTCACCTCCAGATTCTTAATATTTATTGCTCCGTAGAAAGCAACATGCGCTTTGTCAACCAAGAGGATGCCGGTTTAGTTTCACGTAGCTTTCTGGGCCCCTCTTTGCGCACGGAGGATTTTTCCCGGGTAGCCAAGCAGAGATATTTTCTGAAATATGTAAACTGTGCGTTGGGAGCATTGATGAGCACTTACGGCTTAGCAGTTAATCAATGCATTTAAGATCAGCTCTTACGGGCTGAAAGATACAATGTAATAAATGACTGTGGGTTGATTAAATAGCGGGACTCGGCCGAGGCATTTAATCAGCCTCCAGAGCCGTTTACCGGGAGCGTGCCACAGAGCGCGCGTGGTTATTGCACTTGTGTGACAAGCCATAAAATGGAAAATAGAAAATATACTAGATGGAAAGTAATAAGAGTGTAATCAAAATGTATCTATTTTATACACAGGACGAATTCATGGAAAATAACCCCAGACGGCTACATTGTGCCTTGGTGCCGCACGCACTGGGCTCTTTGTTGCAAGGGAAGATTTTTCCGGAGGTCGTAAGATGAAGACAACTTTTACTGAACTAAAGTCAGGCACAACAGCTAAGGATGGAGATGGTCCCAGCGGTTAGTTGAGGCGAATGAGGGTCGTCGCTGTGGACGTGACATGTGACCCTGTCTTCATGGCCACCACGACCGCCTGTGTTAAAATAACCACCTAAAGTCATTCATTTTGCAAAAATAATGAATAATATTGCTGTTCATGGCATAGTTTACCTTTTTGGCCCAAATTCTTCAATCTCCCATGTTAGAGATTGTATGTTTCCTGGGAGCTGTAAGAAATGACCGCAAACTAAGTGGCTTAAGACCACAGTAATCCACCCTCCCCCT
>CM053558.1:98675389-98706148 GCA_028646465.1 Rhinoceros unicornis | reverse complement strand
GCGCTCCCTCCACAGGCTCCAGGGGAGGGTCCTTCCTGCCTCTTCCAGCTTCTGGGGCTCCAGGCGTCCCTGGGCTGGTGGCCGCCTCCCTCCATCTCTGCCTCCGTCTCCACGTGGCTCCTCCTCTGTGTCTGTGTCTCCTCTTCTGTCTCTGATGAGGACACTGTCACTGGATTTAGGGCCTCCCTCCTCCAGGACGCCCTCATCTCCATCCTTCACTTAATCACATCTGCAAAGACCCTGTTTCCAAGAAAGGTCCCATTCCCAAGTTCCAGTGGTACAAACAGGAACACGCTATTTTTGGGGCATCACCAATGAACCTGTTGTATTGATATCCATATGCAGCCTGGCCATGAGGTCATTCACTTGGCAGTGTGATTTGTTTTGACCCATGGATGTCAGCAGACATAATGCAAACAGCAGCTTGAAATATGTTGGGCTCACCCTCTTGTGTGTCTGCATTGCTATGAGAAGCAGCAGCCCCGGAGGAGTTACCTCCCTTTCCTCCTGGACCCTACGAGGACATGTGAGGAGCAGGTTCACACTGGAGCAGGGAGCGTGAGAGACGCACAACACAGACCTGAGCCAACGTACTCCCCTCACCGGGAACTCTGGAGCCCATGGTCTGTGGTCCAACCTGGCCTGACCACACTGCAGCCGAGCCACAGACCTAAGAGAAAAAATCAGCTCTGAGTTTTGGGGTGATTTGTTACACAGAGTTTTGGTGGCAATAGCTGTTATACTGGTTACATCCAAGAGCCCCAGACTGGATCTATGTCCAGAGGGATTTGTGTATCCTTATTTTCACATGGGGTCTGACACCAAGACTTAGGGCTTCGTTATGTTGTCCAAAGACGTTCTGTGTGCTCTTATATAGTGCGATGGACTGTGTTGTGTCCCCTCCAGATTCAAACATGGAAGCCCTAACTCCAAGATGAGTTAATTTGGAGATAAGGCATTTGGGAGGCAATTAAGGTTTAATGAGGTCGTAAGATGGGGTCCTAATGCAATAGGATTGGCAGCCTTATAAGAAACAGAAGAGAGAGATCTCTCTTGGCACCGGTGCACAGAGGAGGGGCCGTCTGCAAGCCAGGAACAGAGGTGTCGCCAGGACCACATCTGCCAGCACCTTGATCTCAGACGTCCAGCCTCCAGGACCATGAGAAATAAATGTCTGTTGTTTAAGACTCCCCATCTGTGGGATTTTGTTAAGGCAGCCTGAGACGACCCACTTTGGTTTCAGATTCAGGTAGATAAAGACGAGGCTCAACGTTTCCGCCCATCTCAACTCAGCTTTGCAAACTGTCTCATCTTGCTGGCTGTCGTGTTGGGGCTGACGCCCCAAAGCTGACACACGACAGCTCATTTCTCCAAATGCGCTTCACTCCATCGAGAGGACGCTGCTTGCAAACGTGGTCCGAGTGGCCGGGCTTTCAGAAGCACAGTTAAGGAAGAAACACCCCGGCAAACATTCCTCCTTCATTAGGCGTTTTCCGTGCCATGATAGCTATTTTTATGACAATTAAGGAGAAGTGCCCCCAACGTCATAAAATGATTACATGTGCTCCGCGGCAAGATTTTCATAAACGCGAAACATCTGAGTGCAATTAGACCCTCCTCCGTAACTTCTCAATTACCGCTCCCCTAACTGGCTTTCTATTCAGACTCGGGATTTGTGAGACATTCTTGAACCTGTGGGGCAATTTAGAAACAAAATAGAGCCCTTCTTTGTGAGCCCGAGGGGCCCCGGGGAGGGGAAGGGGTCCGGAGCTGTTCCGACGGCTGGTGAGGGCTCTGTGCTCCGAGGGCCATCTCAGAAGTCCACACTGCACAGGGTGCAGGGTGAAAGCTGGTGTCTGAGGTTATGTGCTTGCGGGATAACCCCTCCAGTGGAGTGTCTACACCCCACAGAGTCTACACTGATGACCCTTGGGCATAGAGAGAAGGGGCAGGCTGGAGGGAGACCATGGAGAAGGCTGGTCCAGGAAGTCACATGAGGAAGCTGAGACGTGGAGACTGAACATGCGTTCATGATTGGAGTAATGGGGCAAGAGGAAGATTCTGGAAGGACCTGAGAGTCTTATATGCCTGCGTAGAGAGTGGCGCCGCTCTGCAGAGCAGGAAAAATGGGAAACTCCGGGTTTCAGTAGCAAGGGATGTACTTCATTGGACTGTCACCCAAGAGAAGGCATCAAACCAATGGACCGGTGTGAGGGGCTGGGATGGGGGGCACCCAGAAGCCGATGATTCCAGGCAGATCCTACCAGATGCATTCAACATCTGCAGATACCAAGTTGAGGATGAAGAGAGAGGACCATCAAGGACTTAGAACTACGCCCACCACGAGGACATAAACTGGAAAGAAACCTGAACCAGGAGGCAAAAGAAAATCAGTGCAGGTGGAAAACCCAAACAGCGGTGTGATTTAAAGGAAGGTTTTTATGATTTTGGCAGACATGATGGGAATGAGAGTCAGTCAACAATCATCACTCTTTTTGGCAGTAGGATGCTCAGGACGACTCGTGAGGATTCAGGAGTTGAAACAAAGATGTGTAGGAGACATTTTAAAAGGAGAATTCTTAATAATTAGAGGGACAAAGGCATTAGAAGAAGAGACGCTCTTAAAATACTTCAGGCCAAACGGTAGTCTGTGCTGGAGAAAGTTTTATCTGAAAACTTGGGTTTTAAAATCTCTGCTGTATGATGTGCTACTCGATATGCTTGTAAAATAGAGATTCAGAGCTTGTATGCTTGAGACGATGTGTAAATGATTTCCCCAAACTTTTATATTAGACTAGGATAGAGACGTTTATGAGACAGCATCCCCAACATAAGAGATTAGAGGAGGAATTGAAACTAGCAGCGTAGATTTCCCTCAACAAAGTTGCACGAAAAGATGGATGTAATTGCAAATAAGGAATTTATGAAATACGGTCGCGAAGCTCGTCTGCGTGGGACGGTTACAGCGACAGGAACAGCTCACCAAAGGGGAGGCGTAAGGATGCTGTTGGGTTTCTCCTTATCTCCAATCTATATTATGCATCTCCAGCCTCCATGTGTCTGTCCAGGGACCAGGATGGAGCTCTGTCCAACAGGGAAGGAGGAAACAGGTCCGTTGGATCTTCCTGCTCCCCATTAGAAACCCAGATTTCTTTGTCCTTCAAGGATCACAAGAATGGATGTTTCTCAATCTCCAAATCTCAAGGTAGACCAAGCGGTTATCTCAGACTCAGAATGACACCAGTCCTAGTAAGGAAAGTAGTTCATGGTCTTCCACCAATCCCAGCTCAGCACTCGATTCACAGCCCAGTTCTCAGGGTCATGTAGGAATTTAGCTGAAGTCTTGTTATCGTCGAAACGAGAGTCGAGGCTGGGTATCATCCATACACTTCACAATTTCTCCAAGGCCATGCTGCTCCTCAGAGAAAACCCTCAGTCCCAATCCATCCACCATTTTGTCCTTCAAAATGAAGTACCACTAGGGCAAGTTCAAATGTCTGGGTTTCTATTGTTGGGTGGAATCAGATCTGTGTCTCTTTTAAGGGACAGACAGAGAGCTGATGTCTGTCTGGGAACCTCCCTCCTTCCCAGACGTGACCTCTCTCCTACGTTGGGGTAGACCTCCACTTTTATAGTTTTCGTGCTGAGTGATGGATCGTAACACGGAGTATTGCTTTGGAAGGGTTAAAAAATTCACGTGAATGAGAAAGAAGCCAGTCTGAAGAGGGTCCTTCCTGTAGGATTCCAACTCTATGACATTCTGGAAAAGGCAAAACTATGGAGACGGGAAAAAGATCCGTGGTTGCGAGGGGTTGGGGGAGGGAGGGATGAGTGGTTAGATCATAGAGAAATTTCAGGGCAGTGAAACTACTCTGTGTGATGTTATTATGGTGGATGCATGTCATTATACATTTATCCAAACCCATAGAATGTACACCAAGAGTGAACTCTAATGTAACCTATGGATGTTAGTTAATAATAATAACGTATCAATATTGGCTCATCGATTATAACAAATGTGCCACACGAATACATGTTGTATCAGTTGGGTGTATAAATGCCTTGGGCAACAAGCTTTCCACACTCCTGTTTTTTCTAGCTTTGTCCTTGCTGGTACGTGTAAATTCACTTCACTTATTTTAACTGCTGTAAAGTGCTGCATTATGTAAATATAACATACTTTTTATATCCATCTGTTGGTGTCATTTCATTTCATTCATTCTATGATTCATTTATTTTGGCTGGTGCTAAAAAGGCTGAAAAGATATTTTTTGACACATTTCCGTATGCACCTGGGTAAGAATTCCCCTATGTATTTATTTATCTGGGAGGAAGGATAATTTATCACTAAAGCAGTGAATATTTTAAAGACGCTTGTCTTCTGTACCCACATGGGAGTATAATGCCCCTCATCCCCAAGACCAGTATTTGATTCTGTTCTCCTGATCTGCAAAGTTCCAGACTTTTCCAGTCACCTCTGGTCCAATTTCAAATTCCTTCTTTGTTTCCAGCACAAGGGAATCTCTTCGACTTTTAACTTCACTACACATTTTTTTTAAATTGTGGTAAAATATACATAACATAAAATTTACCTTCTTAACCATTTTTAAGTGCATGGTTCAGTGGTATTAAGCATATTCACATTGTTGGACAACCATCCCCACCATCCGTCTCCAGAACTTTCTCATCTTCCCAAACTGAAACTCTGTCCCCATTAAACACTAAACCCCCATCCCTTCCCCAGCCTCTGGTACCACCGTCTACTTTCTGTCTGTATGAATCTGACTCCTCTAGGGACCTCATATGAGTGGGATCACACAGTATTTGTCTTTCTGTGACTGGCTTATGTCACTCAGCATCATGTCCTCAAGGTTCATCCATGTTTTAGCAGGTGTCAGAATGTCCCTCCTTTTAAGCCACAGAGTTTAAAATTCAATGATTATATTTTGCCACATTTCTGTGTATTTGTGATGGGGGCGGGACATTTACATTTAAGTCCTATGCTCTTTACTTATTATTGGGTCCAAAGTCTCTAGGGCTGAGGTATAGAAAGAATCCTTTCAAAAATAGTGGAAAAAATAATCTAGGGCACGTTGCCTATTTAGAAAGAGGAAGACATGGGAAAACGTGCCAATGCACATCATTTGTCTATTAACCCAAAATATATTGAACATCTGTTAAGTGCAAGACTCTCCTCCAGACTGGCACCAGATGATAGAGAAATAGATATGGGACACATGCACTTTACGAATAGAATCACATGCTTGGGGAGAAATGGACAAAAAAAAGACGCAAATAAAATAGTGAATACTGAGTAATGGTTGTTCCATGACGGAAATGAACCAGGAAAGGTGGGAAGGAGCTAGCGTGTGAGGAGCGGGAAGGAGTATGTTCCAGGCAGTGGAACAGTGTGTGCTAAGACCTTGAGATGGGAGGATGCTCAGAGAATTGAAGGAATCGGAGAAGGATTCGGTCCTGATGCCCATGGATGCCCGTGATTGAGGGATGTGGGTGAGGACGGCCGGTGCCAGGAAACATATGCCCTGTGGTCTCTGTAAGGAATTTAGGCTGCGCTTAACGTACATGAGGATGAAATGAACAGCATTAAGTTTTTAAAAACAGGTGTGTAATGAGACTGCTTAGCTGCCACCAACAACAAGATTTTGCAGTAGACCCGATCCAGAATGATTTGAGAATATTCTCAGCTACCCACCTGCCTTGGTATTTTTTCTCAGGGAATCGGCTAATTAGACAAGGAGAGAGAATTCTTTGCATGGAGTAAACATTTAAACGCATTGAGCCCTGGAGGGTAAGAGTTAGATTCAAGAGCGACATGCCTTGTTGACTAAGTCAAGTGGGGATCCATTAAAGGGCTGAGCCCAGAAGCATTTACACGTTCCCATTTGTATTTAGGACAATAATGTGGTCCAAGAGTGGAGAGATGCTCAGCGAGGACCAAGAGGGAGGAGGGGATACAGAGGGATGCTCGGCCCCCCCGGAGGGGGTGATGGAGGCCAAGCCTGGGATGTGCCAGGTGGAGACAGATGGAGAGGATTGAGCTGATGGTGTGACGAGGGGTGTAGGAAGGGGAAACCAGCTCGGAGAGATCCCAGGATTCCCACCACACACGTATGGGCATGGTGAGTCTTTATGGTGACGCCTGGAAAGAAAAAGAGGTGAGAGATGAAGACGAAGAACTCCATTCAAGACAAGTTAAATTTGTCCCCCAAATGCATGAGGAGGTGAATCCTGAGAACCGATCCTGTAGCCCTAGGTTCATTCTAAACTCCTTTTTTAGAACGAGGCGCCCCTGCCTAGCATTTTAATTGCCCCAGAAATTATACATGGCAATTCCAGGTTATACAAATCTTTGTAAAATTAGAACTTGGATCCGTCTTCAGAAAAAAGAAAACTGAAACTTCATTCCTCTATCACGCATATTTCTTATGGAAAGAGCAATCCGCATATTTGCATATAATATTCTAAATGAGAACCATCTGCTCACAATAAAGTGAGACAAGACATAATTCACATAAAACAGAATATCCCTTTATTAAAAAATGGTTGCATGAAGTTTTGCGTGTATGGGCGTTTTTACACACTTCCCAAACTCGTTGCTTTAAATAGTTAATATTTTTTTTTTGTATTATAACACGTCGAAGAAAGTCGCAGGCATTAAAACCTGGCACATTAATTTTCTCTGCCTGAAAGCCTTCTGGCCGATTATAGACAAGCTCTGGGGGCCGACACACTAGTAAATCTACTTACTCTGACGATGTGGGTATTTCTCCTTTCTCTAATACGCTGTATGGCATTGACACTATCGATCTGATGTTATTAGATATATTAAAACTCCAAAACTACTTTTGAAAATGTAATAATTCTGCAAGTTTTCAGAAACTTAGGAACGTGAAAAAAAGAAGCACCGGTAACTGAACGTTTGGCAGAATTTAATTCTACGTTATGAATAAAATCGTCCTTCGTTCTCCCAGAAAAGCTCGCAGAAATATCTGCCGGTTTCCAGCGAGGGGTGATAAATACCACCGGGAAGATCGTTCCTAGAAGCAGACATTAAAGGGTCTTTGGGATTAAATTTCTTCTGGAAAATTAGTGCTCCAGGAAATCTTTGAAATCTCCCCAAAGAGTTGATTGATCCATATGCTGAGAGTTACCCCCACGTGACGTAAAGTTACTGTGGCATGAAGAAAGAGGAAAATTGGTCCGGGAAAACATTTTAAATTATGACAATTATATCTGTCCGTCACAAATTAAGAGGAAATTAGAAACTCCTCAAAAATGGAGCATGGGGGAGAACTAAAATCAATTCCTGTCTTTACCCTTTTTCTCTCACTTTTGAACATCAATGTGCAGAGCGTTAGGGCTTGGAAAAGCCAAATTGAATACAGTCCAATTAGGGTTAATTCGATTTGTCGTTTGTGGCTCAGAGTGGTGCTCCTACAAGCAGGTTTATGAACCCAGAGAGTGCACACAAATTAGCCTAAATTACATTGTGTTTTGTGTGACCATTTAAATAGCAACTTTTTCAATGTGTTTAAGGTTTACGAAAGTGTAAATGGTTAGCGGGGGGTTCCCCGCGGCCGGCAGAGGGCTGTGTCCAGAGACAGACGTGTTCTTAACACCCTCAGACAGGGGAGTCTGGGTGCAAACTGTGCAGCTCTTGCCAGAGAGCCACCCGGTTTCCAAAGGGTGCTGGCCCAGAGCCCTCGAGTGGCCTCCCAGTTGGGGGAGGGAGAGGTTTATCTTTACATCATCCCTCTGAATCTCTAATCTCTCCTGTCCTGGGGTCCTCTGCCCTCCTGCTCTTCCCAAGCCTCTCAAGGACCCATCGATATTACCCCACACTCTGGAACCATGCTGAAGAGTTCTGTTCCATTCAGCAATCACGTATTGTCATCCGTCTACCCAACCATCCACCTAACCAGCCATCCACCCATCTGTCCATTCGTCTATTCATCCATCTGTCCACCCAACCAGCCACTCATCCATCACCCATCCACCCACCAGCCATCCATTATCTTTTCATCCATGCATCCACTCATCCATCCATCCATGCACCAATCCATTCATCCATCCACCTACCCATCCATCCATCCACCCATCCACCCATCCATCCATCCACACTGAAATCCATTCATCCATCCACTTGCCCATCCATCCACCCATCCATCCATCCATCCATCCATCCATCCATCCATCCACCCACGCATCTATTTATTCACCATCCATCTATCCACCTCTCCACTCATCCACCCATCTGTCCATCCATCCACCCATCCATCATCCATCCACCTACCCAACCATCTATCATCTATCCATCCATCCACCCACCCATCCATCTATCTATCCACCCACCCACATATTCATCCATCCATCCATCCCTTCTTCCACCCATCCACCCATCCATCCATCTATCCCTACATCCATCCATCCACCCATCCAGTCATCCATCATCTACCCATCCAGCCATCTACCCATCCAGCCAGCCAGCCAGCCACTCATCCATCTACCCACTCACCTATTCACTCACTCATCCCTCCATCCCTCCATCCATCCATCAATCTGTCCATCCATTCACCTATCCATTCACCTACCCACCCTTCCATCCATCTGCTCATCTATCCATCCATCTACCTATCCATTCATTTAACCACCCATCCATCCATCTGCTAAGCTGCCCATCCATCCATCCATCCACCCACCTATCCATTCTCCCATCCATCCATCCATCCATATCTTCATCTGTCCATCCATCCACCCACCCACCCTTCCATTCACCGCCCCCCTTTCTCCCATCCATCCAGCCAGCCAGACTTTGCTCACTGAGAGATGAAGAAAACATCTTCCTCTTTCTCATGAAGAGCTCAACATCCCCTGAGGGGACACAGGCATTCTGATATGGAGGCATGCAGGCCAAATAGGTGATGTAAAGAGAGACTTGGGGCACCGAGGGGCATCCACCCAGGCCCTGTGGGAAAAGGACAATCATTAGACCATATTCTAACTTGGGCAACTCAAAGAGAAAAAGTAACCAAATCGTGATGATATCATGTCATTGGGGTGCAATCTGTACCCTGATTTTTTCATAATAAAAATTCCAAGGTTGCATGGAAATGACTTCTCAATGGACTTCTGCCACATAACCACTTGTAAGCAGGGAATTCCCTGTGGGTGTCCCTTACGAAATCCCCATCACAAGGCAATATTTGGAATTTCACAGGATGTATTTAAAATGAACCTAGCGAAACCACTCGAGCACCCAAAACCTAGTTGCCGTCTTTCTTTAAATGCAGCTAAGAAACTCTTCACCCACAACGAGGATTCTGTAGCTTCAGATTCCTCCGCAGACCCTACAGGAAGACGGCGGCAGCTGTTGGCTTCTTCAGCCAGGAGGCCCCTCTGTAGGCTGCACCAACAACCTGTCTTCTCCCTCTCGGCTTTCCCAAGAGGTGAGGCTGAGGCGCAGACAGGTGGCCTCATGTGAATGGCGAGTGGGAAGGAAGAGGGACATCTTCAAGACAGAATGGCAAGCATCATGGCGCGTCTTCACTTATGCAAAGAAGTGCTTCATCCTTGGCTGTCTCTGCTTTCTCTTTGGGGAAACTGTAAGTACGGAGGTCGTCATTGGTCAATGTGGTCCTGGGCTTCCCTGCTGCCCTCTGCTTGGGGGTCCTCACCTGGTTGACCTTGGAGAGCCCAAATGCCTTGCAGGTGGCGTGGTTTTCTCTTGGCTCACAAAGTCATCCCCCCGCCCAGGGGGTCAGCTCTCCGGTGACAACCCAGGGCTGCTCACCAGCTCACCTGCATCCCTCCTGCATCTCATTTCCCTGCCTTCTGTCCTGTTTCTCCCCAAGCCGCACTGTATGTTAATGCCTGTTTCAAGGAGCTTAAGATCTCTCCTGCTTTCATATCCTGTCTCCGGTATCAAACCCTGCACCTCTTTGAGTCGTTAATGAAACCACAGCACCACGGCGGATCCGTATCAGAGGTCTGAGACCCTTCTCTCTGCTTCTCCCCGACTTGACACTAAATCATTAACGATTATTCCATCCTGCTTGAGTTTTGAGACAGTGGCCGGATAATGATTCTCGGTTTCCTACATTTTTCTGGTTTCTTGATGAGCCGGTTCTCGTGGGCTCTGTCAGGTCCTGACGGAATTCAGCCACCCTGGGTTCACCGTCTCCGTCCCTTGTTCAGTGGATTTTCTCATCACGAAATAAATTAATTTACTTCACAGGATTCGGGTGAAAAATTCCAAATATGTGGCTGGTTATTGAATAACTCATTTAATCAAAGTCTCTATGCAGTAACTTAAATGGAGCTGGATTTAAATCAGGATTCAGTTCTTCCATTTAAAAATGAGTGGCACTAAACCTTTGGAGATGAAAGGAAGCAAGAGCTGTCAGCCGTGAGATTTTAAAAATAACACTCAGGTGGATCCCACCTGGGGGTGGGTCTCGGGTGTTCATTGAATTCTGTCCTGTTCGCATCCTGCTTCTGTCTTGTCTCTGAGGCGTTTCCTGTCCACAGGGAAGCCCTATGCAGGCGGAGGAAGGAAGATAAGTTCTTTCTACCCAAGATGAAAGATATGAGTGGGCCACCTCTAATCAGTTGAGGTGGGTGGGCCTCACCTAAGCAGTTAAGGTGGGTGTACTGCATCTAATCAGTTGAGATGGGTGGCCAGAGATAATCACTTGGAGGTGCTGGGCCGCATCTAATCAGTTGAGGTGAGTGGGCTTCACTTAATCAGTTCAGGCAAGTGGGCTGCATCTAATCAGCGGAGGTGGTGGAGCTACATCTAATCAGTTGAGGTTGGTGGGCCTCACCTAATCAGTTAAGGTGGTTGGGCCGCATCTACTCAGTTGAGGTGGGTGGGCCTCCTCTAATCAGTTGAGGACCTGACTAGAACAAAAAGGTGGAAGGAAGGAGAATTCTCTCTCTGTTCTTGAGCTGGGACATCCATCTTCTCCTGCCCTCCAGCCTTGGGACCTGGATTGAATTATACCCCGGGCTCTCCCAGGTCTGCAGCCTGCAGAGGGCAGATGGTGGGACTTCTCGGCCTCCATCGTGACCTGAGCCAGTTCCTATCAGACATCTCCTATCATGTCTATACATCCCACTGCTTGCGTTTCTCTGCAGAATCCTGACTCATACAGTAGACGTGTGAGGAATTTAAAGTAACAGGCATTCCAGTCGACGGTCAAACCTCCGTGTGAATATTCTGGGCGCATCCTACAATGATGAGGGACTCCAACAACGTAGCGTCGTGTTTCTACGAGGCGCATTCGGCCTGCCTGGAGGAGGGGGCCCCTTAAAGGGCAGAGCGGTTCCCTGACCTTCCCCATTTCTGTAACCTGAGAGATTCCAGTATATTTACCCTCCTTGGATTTCCGGGGGCTGAGCTGTGTCTATTTGCATGTGATTCCTGCAATCTTTAGGGAGCACCCCAGTTGATGGTGTCCCAATGCCCCCATTTTTGTTCCCGACAGGGATGAGGAGGACCTTTCTCCTTTATTTAGTTTTTAAAGCAAATCCCGCTCAATGCAATGCAGTGCTTTGTGCAGAAAGGCCCTTTCTTTCTTTTCTTTTGACTTCTTTTAGTGAGGTGGAATCTACAGAGCCATGTTCAAACATGCCCTTTTGATTGAGAGAAAACCAGCCACAATCAGGCTCTGCTGATAGTTGAGTCCATTTAGCTGCTGCTTCCGTAAACTCGGCTGAAAAAATATTTTATTCAGATGTGTGTGAGTGTGTGTTTTTTTCTCCTCGTGCCTCACAAATATGTAGAGTGGAAATGAAGCCAGATGAAAATGAACTCTGGTGTATGAAATATTTTCTCCATGCTGCCGGGATACGGCCCTGGGCTCTGCTGAGCGCGGCCCGGCCCGCCGGCCACCTAATGAGCCTGCGGTGGGGACCCATCAATTTTCACATTATTTCTCCGTGCACTGAGTGCATGTACAAGACAGATCAACAATCTGAATTAAACCTTTCCTTGTAGGCGTTCTGATCTTTTTTTCCACCACGCGCCAATAAAATGATTGTCGGACATTCATTTCCCTGCAAAACGCCAGTGATTCCGTTCATAATAAAAATGCAGGCATGGGTTAGCAGAAGAACATTTTTATCATTCTTTGAAGATGTAGGAATGGAGGACAGTCTACAAAAGAGATTCCAGCAACCACGTTATTCTTAGATTGTCTGCAAGAAATGAGCAATTTGCACATGCAAACTTTTCTTTTTCTCTCTCTATATATTTTTGGTGATTGTTGTTTTGGTATTGTTTTCGCTGAATGGAAACTACGTGGATTTAAACCCAAAATCATTCCAGTGTAACCTTAATTAACTTTAACATGCTCTATAAATATTAGGATTCCTTACGATGATAGCAGGGTTTGTTTTCACTTTTAGTCCTTAAACAATGCATGCTCTCGGCTCTGCCACAATTTAGACTTGATTAGTTGAATTGCCTGGAAACATTTTGAATTAAATTAAAATAGCAACTGTCACTTCCTCTTCATGTGTTGTTCCATACGGCCTGGCATTTCTAGTTGTAGATTCTGCCCCCCACCCAGAATAAATTAGAAGAACCGTCGGCATTGTCGATGAAAACTATATCAAAAAGTGAATCGCAGGATGAAAATAATTTACTGTTTTGGGTTTAATTTTAGAAACTCGAGAGAGAAGAGTAGCACGCAGCTGCTACAGATGTTTCTGTCTTGTCAGAGGCACGGTGTGAATATGAGCATGTGTGTGAGTGTATGTATGTGGGTGTGTGTGAACATGCATTGTGGGAGCATGAAAGCATGCATGTGTGAGTGTGTGGATGTGCATGATGAGTGTGGATGTGGATGCATGTGAGTGTGTGGACGTGCATGTATGTGAGTGTGTGCATTGTAAGTGTGTATGTGCATGTGTGTGTGCGTTGGGGAGGAGGGAAGGAGAACTCGGCACAGCTGCGTCCCCGACTCTATGTCCAATCTACAGCCCTATTCCCCACAGGGTGCACTTGCCGTGGGAGTTCTCCGCTCTGGGGTGAACACAGGTAGCCCCCGTCAGGTATCGACTGCGGGCTTCCAGAGAGAGGAGAGCAGAGTTTGGAGTGAAACAAGGCAAGCTGATATTTCTATGATGGTTGCCACCTGAGCCTTAAATTTATGGGACAGCAGACACTTGGGTGGAATTAAAAGATTACGTAGAGATGAATGCGTGCTAACTTTTTCATCTAGGAACATTGCAGGATTGCCTGCAGCCTGCAAACACGGCACCTCCTAACTGCAACCGTCCTGAAACTTTCGGAGCCTGCGCCTGAGCGTTCTTCCTCATACGCTCAGCACGAGTCTCTGCTCTTACACGGAGCACTGACATTTTCCCTCATAAATCAGTCTCCAGACAGCTCTTGCCACAGAACGTCGTCTGAACTTTTCCAAGTTGGTGATCTTGGGGGAATTTTTGCAATGGTCATCTTTTGCCTTTCCCTGGCTAGCTCACTACTTGGCCATCTAAAATGGCATCATTTGGATTTTCATGAAGTCGTATGACAAAAACTCCTCGTCAACGTGTTCCTTGGAACATCTAAACGTTGTGTTACGAAGATGAAGCTCGTCCACTTTGGACGAGGGCTTGTTTTCATTGATGTTCTTGGTGGGGGTGAGTGGGTGCGTTCTTGTGGAAGCTGAGTTGAGAATATCGTGAATGTGGAAGGATTAAGGGGTGAGGAGCATGAGGGTCAGGGCAGCCTGCAGACCTGCAGAAGGTGTACCTGCTGCTGCTGAGTGACCTTCTCACACAGAGTGGAATGTTGAGGACCAATTGGGTCAACTCCGCCACATTGGATGGCGTACTGAGTTGAGCTCTGCCACATTGGGGAACCAATCAGGCTACCCAAGTCCTCACTGGATGAATAATTGGGTTAATCCTGTCCACGATGGGTGACCAAACAGGTCTACACTGGATGACCCCAGTCCACATCAACAACCAGGTGAGAAAATAACAGCCAAAAAGTCCAGGTGGGCCATTGAAGAGTCTCCATTTACCAAACTGATGGTACACCTCTCCAGATTCCATTTCTCCTTGGTTTTGCAGAAACAGATCTGCAAGGACATGGGAGGGACACGTGAGCATGAGATTCTGAGCCCTCTCGATGTGGGTCAGTTGCAGACATAGCTGCATTAAAGAGCCAGCTTGGATTTCTACAAAATGCTGTGTCGTTATGAGGTCCAGGGGCGTCAACCTTCTCTGTTGGGTGTTATGGGCACCCCTGGATGCATCTCCCGAGCTGACATGCAGCGAGGGGCAGAGTCTTGTCTGAAATGGGGCGACCATCCTCCCACATCTTCACAAGAACCCTGAGCTGCCAGCCTTCCAACGCCCAATTCCACAAGCAAACTTTGATTCCTTTTCAAGATCAAGTGCCACACCCTTTGTAGAAAGTATGCATTTCTTAACCAATTAGCTTCTGTAAAATCATGCTACCATTTTTATTAGATTCCTATCTGGTTTGTTTTTTCTTTGTTTTTGTTTTTTAGTGCCTCTAATCCCATTTCCTCCCATAAAGTCCATGGTTATGGGGTGATTTTGCATAGTATGGTGATTATTAGCAATGTGTATGTCTATTATAGCAGAGTCGACTCCACTCTTTCCTTACGTTTCTGTTTTCACTCACTTTGAGCATTTTCTACCCTCTCTGTACTCGCAGAAGAGGTGGAAACTATGGCGATCCGGATTATTCCAAGTAATTCAATTAGAGACGGAATATTTTAAAGGCACACCAATTACAAGTAGGGCTTATGGAAGAGGGCTGTCACTGGCATGAGTTTTAAGGGAAAAACAGTCTTGCTGTCTTTCCAGACACACTTTTCCCCGTTTTGTCGCCTGGCATGCTCAACCACCATCACATATACGGAACTAGGAGTGGTCAGCAGAAAAGACCAGCCTTATGAGTCAGAACAGCACGTTGTTTTAACCTGTTTTCTCCTGTTGACTTTGCTGCTGACTAACCAGGTGGCCGTGAGCCATCCAGGGACCAGGACGTCCACCTCTCGGGTGAGTGGTTGAGGCAGACGACCCGAGGGTCACTTCCATGGATGACCTTGGGTGATCCCAAGGGCATTGCTAGCAGCAGAGCTTCTGCGGGTCTGTCCACCAGCACGGGGCACAGAGGAGTCCACGAGAAGGTCCCTTTGAGTTTCCCCTTGAGGTTCCTTTCCCTGTTAGTCTTCAGCAAAGACCAGGTGGGACATATGAGAAGAGCGGGTGCTGAGGATGAGGATCACGTATGCAAGGAAACTTCTCTTAGGACAGGATGTGGGGGTCACATGGATGTTTTTAGAGCTTGAGTTCTTGGCTGTGTCTTGGGGTGGTTGGTTCCACAGCGGGATTTCAGGGACGCCTTTGAAGGATGCCTCACTCTTCCCTCCAAGTGTGGGCGAGCCTGTGGGTGTGGAGAGACAGTGAAGAAGAGGTTTCCCTTTGGGGTCTGCCTCTTTCCTTTTCCACGCTGAAATCCCACATCTCAGCAGCCCTCTTCTGCCCAGTTCCACAGTGACAGTGAGCCGTGGATTTACAGGTTGATGAAAACCTTGACTGGGTGACATCAGCTTTTGGAGTTTATAATAAAACACTTACTCCAAAATGCGACGGAATGATTCCTTTTCCAATGTCCCCCAGTACAAGACACTTTAATGATTATTTTTATAGACCCCGCTTGAGATCACAACTCTGCCCCGTAGTTTAAAAATTTCTCAGTTAAATATAATTTCCACTTAGATTTCTGTTCGGCTTATAGCATGCCCATGGTACATGGGATACGGATTATTGCTTAGGGTCCCCCACCTGTATGACGTACCCCACCTGCATAGGGTCACCCACCCGTATAGGGTACCCCACCTACATAGGGTACCCCACCTATTTTTCATCCATCTTCAGCAAACCACATAATTCTCATGTTATCACTCTTTTTAAAACACGTTATGCGTCGTTGGTTCAATATCATCGTAGACTTCAGCATCGCAAACATTAATTTAAATTTTAAGGAACCTGTCCTGGTTGAGGACAGTAGGAAAGACTGTGAGGTGTAATTAGCCGGTTAAACAATTCCCGGTGCATTATCTGAATGACTGTGTCATCAGAGTTTAAGCTGCCCCAAGGCTGCTAGGACGGCCGCGTTCGCAGCCCTGGTGGAGTCCCGGGGGCCGAGACCCAGACCCCCAACCTCCGTGCTGAGGGGCTAACTGTGCACCTGTCTCAGGATTTTCAGCCCTGTCTAAGATGATTTTCCAATCAGAAAAAGTGGACGTTCCATGTCGGCACTGCATTGGGAGAGGGTTTCACTGGTTTTCAGTATGAGTTTTCGCCTTCGTGTCCCCGCTGCTTGATAAACAGAGCCGATGAAGAGGAGGAAGAAAGGATGATTTCCATTCCGGGGGGGCATGTTCCTTGCTCCTTAACTGATGAAGAAAGTGGGTCGCAGACTAGCTTCTGTATCGTTTTTACATAATAGGTTAGCTTCTAATGGCTCCTCAAAAACAATTTCTAAAAATCAGGTAATTGCCGAATTTCCTGCCCTAGCTCTTTTTCCGAGGATGCCGGTTTTTTTTCAGAGTCTGACCTACTCTCTTTTCCCCGGATCCCTTTCGTTGATTGCAAGAGAGGTGCTTTTTCAGGTGATATATATCACCCAGTTGTGTCAGGGCTCATATCGCTAATGAGATATAATTGATGTTCGCGGATATTAAGGAATCTGTACTGGGGTTTGTTTTTGTTTTTTTTTTTTCAATGGTCGTGAGGCTATTTGAACGGCTGCAAACCACATCCATGGGGTGTGGGGGCATCAGAGTGCTGGTCCAGAGCAGTGGCGTTTTGCTTCCATTTTGGCAGGAAAAGAGCTGGGTCAACTTGTCGGGCCAGGAAAATGGGGCTTCAAAGATGACACAGTCGTGGGCTGGTGTTTGAAGCCACAATTTAGTGATGTGTAGGTAGGGGGTTAGTTTTCTGAGGCCGCTGTAACAAATGACCACAAACAGGGGGCTTACCATAACAGGAATTCACCCTCCCCCAGTCCTGGAGCCCAGACGTCTGAGATGAAGGGGTCACAGGGCCGCGCTCCCTCCGGAGGCTCCAGGGGAGGGTCCTTCCTGCCTCTTCCAGCTTCTGGGGCTCCAGGCGTCCCTGGGCTGGTGGCCGCCTCCCTCCATCTCTGCCTCCGTCTCCACGTGGCTCCTCCTCTGTGTCTGTGTCTCCTCTTCTGTCTCTGATGAGGACACTGTCATTGGATTTAGGGCCACCCCCATCCAGGATGACCTCATCTCCATCCTTCACTTAATCACATCTGCAAAGACTCTGTTTCCACATAAGGTCCCGTTCTGAGGCTCCAGGTAGACAAGAGTTTGGGGGCCACCGTTCAGCAGACGACAGGTGAGAAGCAGATTGAGGACCAGGTGGGGCCTCCAGGGACATTTGCATGGGTGGCCATGCAGCCGGAGGTGAGCCTGTCTCAAGGGGACCTCACGTGGAGCCCCGGGCACACCCAGCGCCCACTGAGCTGGGGTCATAGAGACCTTCCCCTCAGCCAGGAAAATACACATGATGCCCGACTATCCTTTATCCTCTCCATGTCAATTAGAGACTCGAGTGTTCTCTTCCTGCCCTGGCTTCTGTGATCGCGTCTGATTTGGGAAAAAAAGAAGCTGAGAATGCAAACTGTGCTCTGAATGGGGGTCCCGCCCCGCCAGCAGCTGCCTGGGCTGCGAGCCTCCCTTTGAACCAGCGACTCTGCAAAAAGTGTTGCAAGGCAGAACTTCTAACAAACCCCAAACAAAACATATTTTCCCTTGCATGGAGAGAGCAGCTCGCGTCTGGGTTCGAGTCTGCAGCACGGTCTTTCAGCATGAATCAGGTACATGGGTCCATCTCACATAAACACCCCTTAATGATCTCCCTTCTGTGAAGATACACAGCTGTTATCCACGGGTCCACTTGACAGCTGGACCCCAATGACAGCGACCTCTCCATTGGTCTCCACATGAAAAAGAAAATGACCATCTTTTCTAAAGATGACCAATGTTAAGCCTTCCGATGGCAGAAAAAGAAACGTTCTCCTTTATCTTTTTTTTGTTGTTGTTATTTTATTTTGTTAGATGTCACGGATTCCGTCCCATTTTTATTTTCAAATCTTCTTTTTGAAAAAACTCCGGGCTCCTTTTACAGACTGGAGGACGAACGGCGTGTTCCGACAGATGGTGAAATACGATGAACTCTTGTTCAGACTCCAGGAAGAGTTTTTCCTTATCTGGGTCGCCCTGGTACGAGCTCACGGCTGTTTCTGGAGTCTCCAGTCGGTGCTAAGACCAAGAGTGCAGGCGACAAGCAGCCTGAGATTTCCTGGAAGTGCTCAGGATCCAGAAACAGAGGAAACAAAGGCTGCCACAGGATGAGACCAGCATAGCCACACCCAGCACAGGATGGGACCCTGATCCTTATAAAACATCTTTGCACGTTTTCCTAACTTCCAGGGTGTACACGCGCTGTTTGTAAGGAAGGCGGGTGTCCTAGGAATTGCAAAGTATTTTAGCTGCAAAAAGTGGCAAAATTACTGAGAGTTCAGCCGATGCGGAAGGCGGACCACTTGCCTCTGGCCGCGGGGGTTGTGCCCAGGGCCCCACAGAGGTCACTTCTGTGGGGTCCGCCCTCGTCCTGCCAGCCCTGGAGTCGACCCGGAGGTGGTGGGAAGGGCTGGCTGCCTAGAGTGTGGGGTTCGTTGGACGAAACGCAGCTGCCACTCAGAGCAGGCGCCCCCGCATCAGCCTAAGTAATGGCTCCTGAGTGCCTATTACCTTGTTTTATGGGGCTGCCGAGGGCACAGCCCGTAAATCTCGGGTGTCGCCCCCAGCTGCAGTAATTCTGCATCTTCCTTTCCCTCTCTTCCCCAGCGTCCTGGGCGAGCTTTCTCCATCACCATCTCTGCAAAGTCTGGGACAGTGAGGGGTTTGGAGAGGGTGCCCTGCTCCTTGGTTGCACGGGTGGTGAATGCACATGGGGGCTGGGCCCGCCCGGAAAGTGAGTTTGAACAGCCCTCCGTAAAACGAGGCTTTTCTCGCCAAGTCATGAGAATGCTATAAAAACAAGCTCGCTGAAGTCAACTTGGGTTCTAGGCAGGAGGGTAACCTTTTTACTGGCACGAGATCATTCGCCGGCCCACCTGGGTGGCTGGGGTTAGAAAGGGGGGGCATCCAGAAGGAGACTCCGTGGTTTATTCTCTCAGGCACTGAGAGCGTGTTTGGAAAGAGGATGTTCCCGTGAAAACTTGTACTTGCATGTTCCCAACGGCGTTATTCAGAATAGTCGAAAGGTGGAAGCAACCCAAGTGTCCATCAATGGATGAATGAATCAGTAGAATGGGGTCCACTTGTGCAGTGGAATATTACTCAGCCGTCAACGGGAGTGAAGCACTGACACAGCTACAACATGGATGGACCTTGAACATTTGAGGCTCAATGAGAGAAGCCAAACATAAAAGACCACGTAGTGTGTGATCCCGTATATGAAATGTCCAGAACAGGCAAAGCCAAAGACAGAAAGTGGATTAGTGGTTGCCAGCGGCTGTGGTAGGTGGATGGGGAGTGACTTCTCATGGGTATGGGGTCCCCTTTTGGGGTGATGAGAATGTTCTGGAACTAGATAGAGGTGATGGTTGCACAACATCGTGAATGCACAAAATGCCACCCCATTGTACACCTTAAAAGGGTCGGCTTTGTGTTATGTCAATTGTATCTCAATTAAACAGGCGGAAAGGTAATTTGGAGTCCCCACGGGGCAGCTGGGGGCAGGCGATGGGCTGGGGTCATTTATCGAGGAGGAAGATTTGTCTCCTGAAGCACCGCCAGTCTGCTGGGACCTCGGGAAGACGGAACTGCTGTCTGCACGAACGGGAGCCCAAGGACGTGTAACCAGAAGCTGTGAGTGGAAATCAGAGAAACACTGGTGTGTCGTAAATAATAGACATTCTCACACTTGAAGGGCCCGGGGTTGAGAGAGAAAGAGAGAGAAACCACAGCAGCAGAACTCGAAAGTGTTCTCCCACCTGGTCTTCTTCTAAAGCCCACATCAGGGACCAGGAGAGCTGGGAAGGACTCGAGACACTAGCTGATTCTATCCTCTCATTTTTCAGGTGAGGACTGAGATCTGTTGAGTTTGCAGACTGTCACACTTCCAACCTCCCATAGATATTTGGAAAATGGTGTTCAAAGAAAAGCTTGTATGTGAACGTTCACAGCAGCATGAGTCACACTAGCCTGGAAAGGTGGAGGTGGGTGCTATCCGGCTTTGAGTCGAGAGCTGCTGCAGCCTCCTTGCTCCACGAGGGGAGAGCTGTTTGAAAACCAGCATTCTGGGGGAGTTTAGCAGAGAGAGATGGGGAGGGATGAAAGCAGGCCCCTGTGGTCCTGTTAAGCACCTTGATGGAGCCACTCCTGAAGCCAACATACCGCTGAACTTTGCATTACAAAAGCCAATGCCTTCCCATTTGCTTTAACCGATTAAGGTGGGGCTGTCTCTAGGAGGTGCCCTAAAAACTGATATCCACCCGCCCATCCTTCCTTCTCCAGACTTTCTCACACCGACAATCCCTGCAGGAATGGGGCTCCCACCTCTGATTCCGACACCTCTGGTGTGTCGTGGTATGACCACTCATTTCATGACGGCTCATCGACCCAGCTGTTTCTGGTCTGTAGGGTGAGATTGCCCTCGAGGGCTGGCTCGGGCTCATGTTTTCTGGTACCTCACTCAGCCCCAGGTTCAGATGATATTTTTGAGAATGTATTGTGGATACGGGGACCTCTTCCCTAGAAAGGGGGTTGTGTGTAATTTCACACCAAGAAGGCTGCCTAGCTGTATCTCTGCATAAAAAAAAAAAAAAAAAGAAAGAAAATGAAATCTTTAAACATTTTTACATCATTCCAATTAAATTAGGAGAAGTGAAGAAGTCCGTAGGTTTATCACATGAGCCTGATTTGGGGGGAAAAAAAAAATCTACATTACTGAAATCCCAAACAGCAGGAATTTTGTTAAATTTCCATCCTTTCTCTGCCGCTTAAATCTGAAAAGGTAAAGGGGACATTCACCAGAGAGGCCACCCCCCAAACACACACTTTTGTGGAAGAAATTGGAGTTTTGTGTCTTTTTGTGAATTGGGTTTGCACGTGTGTGTGCAGAATTCAATCATCGAATGCATTCAGAACTAAGAAACATAGACGGTGCAGCATTAAGGGGAACTGCTTTTAAATACAACCACTTAAACCTCTCAAACGTATTTCAATTTGCGTGAAGCTGGGCGCCCAAGCAGCTGTTTTTATCCATTTCCGGTTAGGAGGCAGAGGCGCCGGCTGGAGACACGCAAGGGTTTCAGAGCCTCCTAGTTTTATTTTATTCCATTTTATTTATTTGCCGCTGCCTTTGACATGGGGCGCACGGCCCTGCAGCCTTGCAAAGAAAGGACTGATTCATGGGGAAACTGCAGGCTCGCGTTCCCCGCCGGGATCCTCATTAACACCCCCCAAAAGTTCAGCCATCTCTATTTGCGATTTGCTAAACGGCGAGTAAAACTTTACAGCAAGGGGTCCAGCGGGCGGGTGGCAGCCAGCGAGCGTCAGAAGCCGCCACCCAGTGCAGACACCTCGGATGCAGATGAGGATGCTGTGCAGAGAGCCTTGGGGGGCTGGCCGCGCAGCACCCCGTGTCTGCAGTGGCCGAGGCTACTAGAACACGTGTTTGTGTCGGGATCCTGCCCGGAGCATGTGCAATTAATAGAGGCGGCGTCAAACGCCGATGACCCAGGTAACAAGGACGTTTAACAAGTGGATGGATGCTCTGTTGCAAACTTGATTTCCCTGCGGGAACGGGAGTGGGGGGGCCCGGCCACCGGTGTCCTGCTTCTGAGCTGTGTCCCAGGTCCACATCATCCATTTCCAGCACGGTTCAACACCGGCTTGAGCTGCATTCTGGGGCATTCTACCGTGTCTGTGTACATGGGGCTATCAGACTTCCAACGTCTCGAGGGCCCTGGCTTCCCTCCACGCCCCACGTTCCCCCATGCTGCATTTATGAAGACTTTTGGGGTTTGCCTGCCTGCCTCCCGTCGGCGATTCCAAGGAGGGGTGCCTAGCCCTTGGAGATGGAAAGACATAGTAGGCCAGCTGGGTGCAGGAGCATTTCTCTAAATAGGAGCCACTTGTAAGCCTATTGAAACGTAAAGACTCATTATCTGGCTTCCACCTAACCTTGATTTTTGCCGAGACAGAAGCCCAGAGTTTCTCCAAGAGGCCACGACACTCTGGTCCTTTTGCGCTCCCCGGGGAATAATCTCAAAATCCTCCCTCCCAGTTTTTCCAGTGGCGAGCGCCTGCCATCACATCAGGTGTTGTTCCGGGAGGGGGCGGTGGATTCCACCCGCCCTCCGGCTCGCGGAGAAATTGGTGCCGGTTGTCTCCCGGATCCTAGCCTTAAAATCCCCTGACACGCTGACACTCTCACCGCTAAGTGGAACCGACGGGGACGCGTCAACCTGAGGACACGGTGATGGAGGCTGGCAGGGATCAGGCCGGCAGCCTGATGGGAAGTGATGACTCGCAGGGGAGGGGAGGCAATTGGGTTTCAGTTCTGACAAGACTGAGAGAAGAAGCCACTCAGAGAACCTGTGTTCCCCTTATTCCCAGCTCCGTCATCTTGGAAATGGATGGCAAATTGTTTAAACCCCAAAAAGACGGCGGGATGAAGGGATCCTTATTCTGCGGAGTTTGGGTACGACGTGGAAAATCCTAATGGGCTCCAGTGATGAGTTTCAGATGTTGGTCTCCTTTGGGGCCAAAACGCCCGGCAAGGGTTGGAGGCAAATGGCTGGTGTCACTGGGCTTGCCAATAATGTTTCTCCCTTTCGTTCTTTTTTTTCTTTTTCCCCCAAGAATCTGGTTGCATTAATGAGAGTCTCTGAGCTGAGCACATGACGCTGACCTTCCAAGTCTGGGACACGCAGAGAAAGCCAGCCTCAGATGGAGTGATGGGGAGCCGGTTCCGTGTGAAGGCTGCTGATGGCCCGGCAGAAATGGCTTCTGACAAGTCAGAGCTGAATTCCCAGAGCACAGACGCGGCCAGCCCTCCTCTCCTCGGATTGTTAAATGGTCCAAAATGGGCTGTTTAATATCTGAGCCCTCGGGGGTCCTGGAGGATGCCGGAAACGGGAGGCAGGCATGGGGGCCACCAAGGGGATCCCACCTGGTGAGGAGGCTGTGATGACAGATCCGGGTGAGACCGGGGATGGCCGCCCGGTCCTTCGTCTGAGGGTGACTTTGAAAATCGTGTAGGAAGAAATTAACACAAGGATTTAGGGGGCTTACCTGGCAGGCCTGTCATCCTATTTCCGGACAGACACTCAATAAATAAAGAGAGAGATTAAATACGGGACTTGCAGAATCCACAGCTGTTGACAAAACTGAGCAATGGGACGTGGGAGCGGCGAGTCACACAAGCGGCCACAGGGTGAGGTCTCCTTAGGGTCACAAAGTGGCAGGGGCCTCGCAGGAGAAGCCACGAAACCACCAGGCCTTGATGTCCAATGGAGAGTTGGGAAGGAGACCATGGTCCTCCATCTGGGGACCTGCACCTACAGTACACGTGTCCACTGTCCTGCATCTGGGGTCCTGCACCTACAGTAGACGTGTCCACCGTCCTCCATCTGGGGACCTGCACCTACAGTAGACGTGTCGACCGTCCTCCATCTGGGGACCTGCACCTACAGTAGACGTGTCCACCATCCTCCATCCGGGGTCCTGCACCTACAGTAGATGTGTCCACCGTCCTCCATCCGGGGTCCTGCACCTACAGTAGACATGTCCACCGTCCTCCATCCGGGGACCTGCACCTACAGTAGACGTGTCCACCGTCCTCCATCTGGGGACCTGCACCTACAGTAGACGTGTCCCACGTCCTCCATCTGGCGTCCTGCACCTACAGTAGACGTGTCCACCATCCTCCATCAGGGGTCCTGCACCTACAGTAGACATGTCCACCGTCCTCCATCTGGGGACCTGCGCGTACAGTGGACGTGTCCATCGTCCTCCATCTGGGGTCCTGCACCTACAGTGGACGTGTGTACCGTCCTCCATCTGGGGTCCTGCACCTACAGTAGATGTGTCCACCGTCCTCCATCTGGGGTCCTGCACCTAAAGTAACGTGTCCACCGTCCTCCCTCTGGGGTCCTGCACCTACAGTAGACGTGTCCACTGTCCTCGATCTGGGGACCTGCAGCTACAGTAGATGTGTCCACCATCCTCCATCTGGGGTCCCGCACCTACAGTAGACGTGTCCACCGTCCTCCATCTGGGGTCCCGCACCTACAGTAGATGTGTCCACCGTCCTCCATCTGGGGTCCTGCACCTACAGTAGACGTGTCCACCGTCCTCCATCTGGGGTCCTGCACCTACAGTGGACGTGTCCACCGTCCTCATCTGGGAACCTGCACCTACAGTAGACGTGTCCACCGTCCTCCATCTGGGGACCTGCAGCTACAGTAGACGTGTCCACCGTCCTCCATCTGGGGACCTGCACCTACAGTAGACGTGTCCACCGTCCTCATCTGGGAACCTGCAGCTACAGTGGACGTGTCCACCGTCCTCATCTGGGAAACTGCACCCTACATTATAAATACCCATTGTCACCATTGTGTCCCACTGTAGCACGGGAGAAGACCATTTAAATGTTGCTATTGTAGATACACTTTCCACTTAACCTTGGGTTTTTGCCATTTCTGATCTTCTATTTCGGGTGACTTCTCTGGAAAGGCCTGTCGAGAAGCATCATGGCTAGGAACTCTGCTGTCCCATCTGTCCCCAGGAAGACTCAAGCAGGACATCCCTCACTCCCCAGCACTTTGCTTCCAACAAGTCCCCAGTTTCCTGGGATGATGGCGTCTCTGTCACCCCCCCACCTCTCCCTGGGCAGGCTTCTGGCGGCCCTCCACTTTCCTGGTGTCATCCGCAGCCCCCCAGCCCCTCTTGGAGGAAACACCTGTACCGGCTGAGCGGAGGCCGAGCTCTGCCCAGCTGCCTCTGTCCCTTACTGCTCGGGCTCTGAGGTCATCTCGGCCGACAGGTGTTTTTCCTCAGAATGGCCTCTTGTCTGAATTCAGCCCAGGAATTCCAGGGCTGTGAGGCCAGGGGTCAAACGCCCCCGCGAGCGGTCTCCCGGGGGCCCGGCTGTACCAGGTGTTTAATATTATCAGAGCTCATTTGCCGAAACGGTGATGGAGTGTTCTCCGCGGCCCCAAATAAATTTAACGAGAGCGCCTTTCAAAGCCCGCCTATTAGGGAGTCTGCTCAATGGACGGGCGGGTTAACAGTAATTCGAGGAGGCAGGTGGACCCTCTCCGAGAGGGAACACATGCGTGGCCCGCCGCCTGGCCCCATTTGTGGTAATTTCGGGGTCTCATTTCCATTTGTGAGAAAGATAACTACTTACATATGGAAGCAATAAATAAGAGAAGTCATTAAAATTTCTCTAATTTAGAAAGAAAAAAAAATCCTTAATGAAGTAATATCTTTGCCAGGGCAGGCAGAAATGTAAATTAGACATTGGAAAGAAACCTATTAAAGGCATTGCTAGGTTGCTGGTCTTTTTGTTTTGTTTTTTTTTTTTTTTAATCTAATGAATTTATGAATTGTTGGTTGTTGGGTCACAGACTTTGTTAATTTCCTATGCGTTGGGCTCGGCGGGGAGGAGAGAGGAGGCCTCTTAGGAACCACGAATGGTAAGTCCATTAGTGGGGTCTTGCTAATCGGAACACAAATCACAATACCGACGGCCTGATATTAAGAAGCATGTATTAATTATTTTAAGTTGGGGGTTTTTCCCACATTTGTCAGCTGTCATGCTTGCATTTTGCTTCCTTACGTGCATGCAGAGCGCAAGAGTAACTGAGTAATGGCGGGATGGTTGCTTCAGGACAGAGAGAAATGCTGAACAGAACAGAAATCTAATTCTGTGTTCCCCAGGCGTCTGCACGATGTGGGGGAGATAGTTCTCCCAAGCCGCTGGGGCCCCCGCGGAGATGGGCAAGGGTCTTTTGGCTGAGCCAGCAGGAAGCAGCCAAGTTTTGGGAGGAGAAGGAAGCTCCTGGACCTCGAGCTGCCTGCCTTCTGCACCCCTTGCTGCAACCAGCTTGGGCAAGACTCTGAAGTCGGAGAGTGTCCGGTCCTCGTGGGGTTGGTGGCGCTCGTCACGGCAGCCAGCTCCAAGAACAGCCAGCAGGTGACTCTGCTGAGTCCCCGGGGACGGGGTCAGCTGGGAGCCCCCGCAGTGGAACGAACTGGCTGCTGCTGGCTCTTTCCTCTTTTGGGGTCCTCTGTTGATCCATCATCCAGTCACTACACAGCTGACCCCTCGTCCAGTCACTGCACAGCTGACCCCTCGTCCGGTCACTGCACAGCTGACCCCTCGTCCGGTCACTGCACAGCTGACCCCTCGTCCAGTCACTGCACAGCTGACCCCTCGTCCAGTCACTGCACAGCTGACCCATCGTCCAGTCACTGCACAGCTGACCCATCGTCCAGTCACTGCACAGCTGACCCCTCGTCTGTTCACTGCACAGCGGACCCCTTGTCCATTCACTGCACAGCTGACCCCTCGTCCGGTCACTGCACAGCTGACCCCTCGTCCGTTCACTGCACAGCTGACCCATCATCCAGCCACTGCACAGCGGACCCCTCGTCCAGTCACTGCACAGCAGACCCCTCGTCCGTTCACTGCACAGCTGACCCATCATCCAGCCACTGCACAGCGGACCCCTCGTCCAGTCACTGCACAGCAGGCCCCTCGTCCGGTCACTGCACAGTGGACCACAGCAGACCCCTTGTCCGGTCACTGCACAGTGGACCCCTCGTCCGGTCACTGCACAGCAGACCCCTCGTCCGTTCACTGTACAGCGGACCCCTTGTCCGTTCACTGTACAGCGGACCCCTCGTCTGTTCACTGTACAGTTGACCCCTCGTCCGTTGACTGCACAGCGAACCCCTCGTCCAGTCACTGCACAGCTGACCCACCACCCAGTAGCCGCACATTAGTAACCCAGGTCAAAGCTTTCCACTAAAAGGTCCTCCTGAAAATAAGAAGGTGCTATGGTCTTAGAGATGCTCATGGGCTGAATTGTGTCCCCGCAAATTCACATGTTGGAGTCCTAACCCCCAGGACCTCAGGATGTGGCTGTATGTGGCGATGACTCTTTAAAGAGGTGATGAAGGTAACATGAGGTCATGAGGGTGGGTCCTGATCCAATAGGACTGGGGTCCTTATGAGAAGAGGAGATGAGGACACAGACACGCACAGAGGGACGACCACGTGAGGACAGGGGGAGAAGACGACGTCTACACGCCAAGGAGAGAGGCCTCAGGGGAACCAGCCCTGTGACACCTGGATCTTGGATTCCAGCCTCCAGGACTGGGAGACCATAAACGTCTGTTGATTAAGTTGGCCAGTCTGCGGTATTTGCAATGACAGCCCCAGGAAAGTCATACACTCGTATACCAGCAATTCTCTGAGGTCCTTCAAAGGGATTTCCCCATGGCCAATATGAAAAAGATCGGATACTTCTTATGGATACATTACAGAAGTGCTGGTCCTAAAAATGAAAGTGCTGGTCCTAAAAATGGTGTCTATTTCTCTGCTCCCTTCCTCTTGGCAAACCTGGTGGGAGCTGTGCCAGTGATTCAATAATGACTGGAGAGAGAAAAGGGGTCAAGTTTACCCTGGAGAGCAGGTGTGTGCAGGTCAGAGAGGAGGCACTCAGGCTGCCCATCACCTCTATCGTTTTGGTGCCAGTGGAATCCCATAGAAATGAATAAGAGCCGTGTCTGGTGACAAACACAGTCAGAAAAGGGACAGCTATGGTCTGGGGGTCAAGGGGGGACCCTCTGGGCTGACCTGGCTTGAAGATGGAGCGCCACCACCTCATCCCGGCTTGCTTGAGACTTTTCCCGTTTTAAAACCGGAAATCCTGCATCCCAGGAGCCCCCTCAGCCCCAGGCAAAGTGGGACGGGGTCATTCTATAGAGGCTGTCCAGCAATTTAGTGCTGGCCTGGGCCACCCCCATCCCCTCCAGCTCCAGCCGTGCCCTCCTTGCCAGGGGGCTGATGGAGGGGCAGCTCTGAGCATCTCCTGCCTCTCCCTCTGTAAACCATCAGTGTGTTGGAGATGCCACTGGCGGCCATTGGAACAGGCTCCTCACCATGGGCCATTACCCGGCACGGTGACACCGAAGCTCCCAGGACAATGAGCTGGTCATGCCACGTGACAACTGTGTTGAGTGGCCACGTTGGTCCCCATCGTTTCTGAGGTTAAACCTGTGGCTGGACCTCCACATCTGCGGACAGGTGTCCGAACGGACTTGTAAAGTGAGCTCTTCATCCTGAGAAGGTTCCACAGCAGCGAGCCAGTGAGGAGATATGACGACGAAAGTGGGAGGTTGATGAGGTGCACTCTGAAGACGGAGAAAGGGGCCGTGGGTCAGGGACCGCTGACTGCCCCGCATCACAGAGTTAGTAGAGGGGGCGGTGGGTTCCCAGTGGGTGTTTGGGGCACACTGTCTTTCTTGTTGAAGCTCCCAGGCTCCTGATGGGTGGGGGAAAAGCCAGCTCTTATTATTTTCCCCTTTGACCTACAAAAGCCACATGGTGAGGACGCCTGCCAGTTTTCCTTCTCTTTTGTACATGACTTAATTTCTACCCCCAAAGACTTGAAAGCAGGATCTTGGAGGGATCTTCGCCCCACCATGTGCAGATAATCATCAGGATATGCAAACAACCTGAGTGTCCACTGATGGATGAATGGATAAAGAAAACAGGGTCCATCCATACAATGGAATATTATTCAGCCTTGAAAAAGAAGGAAATTCTGCCATATGCAATAACATGGATGGACCAAGAGGACATTACATTGACTGAGATAAGTTGGTCACAGAAGGATAAAAAAAAAAATGCCTCCTGAGTCCACGTCTTTGAAGTATGTGAAGTAGTCAGACTCGGAGAAGAAGAGACGAGGACGCCCGCCATTTTTCCTGGGGCCTCATTTTAGCAAAGCAGAGCAGTTCGCCACGTGAAATGGGAGCATGCGTCCTTCTCTGCTGTGGTACCATCAGCTTCTTGGACAGGGCGGGAAGATCCACGTGGTTGCCTCCCTTGTTCCCCTGCACCCAGGCGGATCTATGAAATCTCGCCGTGGCCCAGCCTCGCTTTGAAACAACAGAGAGGGAGACTGCAGCTCTGAGCCGTGTCTTCTCTCTTCCAAGGAGATCCCGGCACATTCTCCGTGCAGTTGTTCAAATTGCAAGTTCGTATTCGGGGAGCCCCTGGCTTTGGCCACCACCCTCTCCTCGAGGGAGATGCAACTCCACCTGACACGCTGGGCTCTGAGGACTTTACCCAATGTGTGTGGCTCGGGTGCCCGAAATACGTGTCGTTGGATAAATGCATGCCAAGTCTTGTCAGAGGAGAGCAGTCCCTTGCCATGCGTGCACGTCTTCCAACTGCAAAGAGAAGAATGCGTTAGAATTCCCGGGGAAGCAAGCTTTCGTGCTTTCCTGGAACAACGCTGCAGGTTCTTGCCGGACGGCATGGTGGGTTGTAAAGGGAGGTTTTCCTGAGTGCTCGGGGGTGTGAGTCGGGGCTGGCGAACGTCCTCCGTTTGGAAAGGAAACAAGTGGAACGGAGTGGCTGGCGACCTTTGGAAAGGAGGAAAGAGACACTCGGAGAGGCGGGGATGGAAAAATCCACCACAGACCGTTGCCGATTTTACGTCCTGACCGCAGTGGGTGTAAATGGAAATACCTGGGTGGGTTTGTGTGAATTAAAACATTTATAGAGCCCTGGGCTGCTGTTACCTCTTAGGCGTCTTATTAAAGTACGGTTAGTGTCAACATCAGGGTTGTAAACCTGCAGGACCCCAGCACCAATTAAAATAATAAAAAACAAGGAGCAGCCACAGAGTGGAGGGTGTTTGGCAGAGGCTCCTAGAGGCGGAGGGAGGGGAGGGGAGACCCGGCAAAAGGGCTCGGCCAAGGGGCAGGGTGTGGGCTGGAAGAAGGAGAAAGAGCCGGATTCCGTGTGAGGAAAAGGATGTCTTATATGGGAGGTTTCCGGGCTGGGATGCAGCAGCAGTTCTGGAAGAGCTTAGGGTGCACCCTGGGGACAATCTTAAGGCGCTTGGAAAGCAAGAAATTGGTGCTATGGATGAGTTGTGTGGATTGTACGTGGTGGAATGGGGCTGCCCCCATACCCTACTAGATGAGGAGAGGGGATAGAGGATGTGGGGCTGTCGCCACACCCCTGCTGGACCAGGAGAGGAGGACGGAGGACGTGGGGCCATCCCCTCACCCCTGCTGGACCAGGAGAGGACGACGGAGGACGTGGGGCTGTCCCCTCACCCCTGCTGGACCAGGAGAGGAGGACGGAGGACGTGGGCTGTCCCCTCACCCCTGCTGGACCAGGAGAGGAGGATGCAGGACGTGGGGCCATCCCGTCACCCCTGCTGGACCAGGAGAGGAGGGTGGAGGACGTGGGGCTGTCCCCTCACCCCTGCTGGACCAGGAGAGGAGGGTGGAGGACGTGGGACTGTCCCCTCACCCCTGCTGGACCAGGAGAGTAGGATAGAGGACGTGGGGCTGTCCCCTCACCCCTGCTGGACCAGGAGAGGAGGGTGGAGGA
>CM053558.1:98605997-98674889 GCA_028646465.1 Rhinoceros unicornis | reverse complement strand
GGACGTGGGCTGTCCCCTCACCCCTGCTGGACCAGGAGAGGAGGACGGAGGACGTGGGGCTGTCCCCTCACCCCTGCTGGACCAGGAGAGGAGGACGGAGGACGTGGGGCTGTCCCCTCACCCCTGCTGGACCAGGAGAGGAGGAGGCAGGACGTGGGGCTGTCCCCTCACCCCTGCTGGACAAGGAGAGGAGGACGGAGGATGTGGGGCTGTCCCCTCACCCCTGCTGGACCAGGAGAGGAGGAGGCAGGATGTGGGGCTGTCCCCTCACCCCTGCTGGACCAGGAGAGGAGGAGGCAGGACGTGGGGCTGTCCCCTCACCCCTGGTGGACCAGGAGAGGAGGACGGAGGACGTGGGGCTGTCCCCTCACCCCTGCTGGACCAGGAGAGGAGGACGGATGACGTGGGGCTGTCCCCTCACCCCTGCTGGACCAGGAGAGGAGGAGGGAGGACGTGGGGCTGTCCTCTCACCCCTGCTGGACCAGGAGAGGAGGGTGGAGGACGTGGGGCTGTCCCCTCACTCCTGCTCTTCCTTGGCTGAGGATGGAGGGGCCAACCAAAGCTCCTGATGTCCCTGTTGGACAAATTCTGGTGACCCATCAACCCAAAGAGAGTTGTAGCATGCTCTGGTGTCAGTGTTGGCTTGACCGCTGGAGTGACACCCATTCCTCCTCTTCTTGACCAATCGCTCCAGAGACGTGTGTCCACCACTGGACAGGAATGATGAATAGCAGCCTTCACCCCATCTTCCTTCCCCTTCATGCCCTCACCCCACTCCCTTCTACCCTGGGTGCCAATCCACCATATTTCAGCTCCTCAACCCCTGCCTCCCCATCACCAACTCCCCCACCTCGTTCACTGCCATCTGGCCACCCTCCATCCCCACCTCTCTCATTTGCGGCTCCTCCTCACGTTCCAAGATTCAATATTTCCTTCCCAGGACGGTCCTTCCTTGGGATCATGTCTGACCATCATTTTTGGAGGCTGAGATGACCACAGAATTCTCAAGGATTGGGGAGGACTTTACAGGTAGAAATTGCAGACCATTAAGAGTAGGAAACTGGGCTGCAGGTGGCCCGCGTTGAGGAGAAGAAGTGGAGAAAACTCTGGGGGTGGCATATGGATGCCTCAAATTTAACCCCAGTCCATGTTGGGGGCACTGAACCTGAGATCCCAGATTCTAGGTGCCCATTGAGGGCGCCATATGCATTTGAGATGCTGCCTGGGGGAGGTTGTGCGGGGGCCAGGGTGACTCGTTTTTGGGAACCCCTGCTAAGTGTAACTGACTGGGAAGCCAGGTGGAACACCCGGAAACTTCTGAGGATGGCTTGTTGTTAGTAAGCAGGGCCACCCTGGCTTGTACTGGGGTCAAGGCAACATCTTAAAACCATTATCTGCTGTCAGCCGCCTGCCACACTCTCTTCCAAGAACTCTCTCGGTTTCGAAGGCATGAATATTTTGCCGAAATATCACTCCATGTGTTTTCCATTCAATTGCTATTGAGCAGTGGGTTGGTATGTTTTTTCCTTTGGGTTGACGTTCATCTTAAGAGACTAGAGGAGCTGGCTGAGTTCTGACAACCGTAGGCAGGGTTTTCGGGGTTAAAAGTTGAAGCCTCCCTGTGTCAGACGTTCTCTGGTCTGGTTGGGGCAGAGACGGCTCCCCCAGTACCTTCTCTAAGGCAGCATCCTGCACGGAGGACCCACCCCATGCCCAGCGGGTACCCACCTTTGAATCCCACAAATGCAGGATCTGAGCAGTGGTGGGGCCATGGCCAAGGGTTAGACCCTCTCTAACTCTTGCATCCAGGATGCACTTAGCCAAGGGTTTGAAGACGGGAGAAGCTGCCCCAGACCCTATTAAGACATCGAATGTATTTTTTGTTTCAAGAGCAGAATTTTCTTTCGTTACAGAAGCCCTGTCTTTAATAATAAGGCCGAACACACCCCTAATTCTCTGAGCTGCTTCACGTCATCCGTTATTTTCTGAAACAACTTGGATGGTTACAGGAATGGCTATTGTCCATGAAGGTTTGGTAAAACTTTCTCTTATAATAATCATCAGGTTTCTGGCTTTTGGGGGAGGACTCGTCAATCCTTGGAATTTATATGTCTTTAAATTTTACCATTGGGTTCGGCATTTCTAGATGTCCTTGGACTGATTCGGCAGAGTCCACATTTCTAGGAAATTGTAGCGTTTTGTGAAGAATGTTCTTATAGCTGTGCATTTCTAAATATTGCTTTCGCATGGTTCCACGATTTCTCGCTATTCTGCAAGTCTAAATAATTATTGGGTTTCTTTATGATTTTGTTTTTTACACAAAAGTTATTTGGTTCAGTTGCCAAATATTTGAGATTTTTAAACTTTTCTTCTACTGAGGTCAGAAATCTTAGTCTATATAATAGGGATCCTTTAAAACAGATTGAGTTTTGTTTCATGGCTCAACACCTACATTATCTATTCCTGATGGTGTTTCAGGGAAGTGTAGACAGAAGTGGGCATTTTCCATTTCATATGTATGTATGTCTATGTTGTTTAATTTCTCCATATTACTTAATTTTTTCATCTGCTGGATCTAACAGTCTCAGTCAGAGGATGTGTTGTTTTCCTAGGACAAATATTCATTTTTTTTCTATGTCACCCATTGGTTCTGTTCATTTTCGCTTGGTCTATTTTCAGGCTGTATTGTGGCAAAATCTATGATTAAGTAAAGAATCTCAAGATGAAGTCATCCCAGATGGGGGTGGCCCTAAATCCAATGACAGTGTCCTCATCAGAGACAGAAGAGGAGACACAGACACAGAGGAGAAGCCACATGGAGACGGAGGCAGAGATGGAGGGAGGCGGCCACCAGCCCAGGGACGCCTGGAGCCCCAGAAGCTGGAAGAGGCAGGAAGGACCCTCCCCTGGAACACAGTTTAAAGTTGACCTGTGTAAACCCACCTGCATGGGAAGTCAGAGCTGCCAAAAGTCAGGTCTCTGTACTGCAGATACATTTTGGTACCCATTCATCAAGATCTTTTCCTGTTCTTTTATTTGGTTCCAAGATCCCGAGCTTCCCTCTATCTTGACAAACTTACAATATTTGAAGCAAAGCCACTGTGTGTATTGGATAAAGTAAATATATATATGCATACATGTATATATGTGTGTATCTATGTATATGTGTTTATATATACAGGGAGAAATATCCAAACTAGAAATAGCTTCAAGCTCTAGAAAGCTGATGGTCGGGATAGCAGAGGAGCAGGCTAGCATATAGAAGATGTAAGTCATGTCAAACATCAATACACCTGTTATGAGGGGACACAGGAAGATCTTGAAGCCCCTGAAATGCTTTTCTTTATTGCATTGATTATCAGGATCCGTGCACTTCTGATGGGTGAGTGACAAAAGCTCAGAGGCCATAAATTTAGTGAGATCACTGGGCGCGAAGATGTGTACACACTGAGGCCACATATGTTACATCGTGTGCTCGCTGGTGCATGTGGGGACATACCGGGCCATGTGGGAGCTTTTGTATCCATGCACGGAGCATGCCAAGTGGCTTATCGCGATTGCGTTTGTAAATGGCAGGGTCTGCACACCACTCCAAGGGTGCACCAAATGGTACATCTCTTTTGGAGGCTGTCTTTGCATTGTGTTTCCCTCTGAGTCTTTGAAAGAGTGTGCACTTGAATTCAAGAGTGTGATGTAAAGGGTCTAGTTATGGAACGAGAGTTGACTGGATCCAGTGCCCGGTTGCAGACACATAGAGGAGAAGGTCGTTGGATGTGGGGAGAGGCGTGGCTCAGTGCACAGTGGGCGTGGATGGGTTTCCAGTGTCTGGCCAGAATCTTCTTCCTGTACCTGGAGCACCCAGCTGGGTACTTGACATAGGATCTGAGTTTCATGTGGAACAGATCTGAATTAAACCAAAGCAGAGCTGATGGAAGCTTGTGAATCTATGGGCGATTCTATGGGGTTTACATTAAAGAGCCAGGCAAAATGGAGGAAGAGGGAAAGGGAAACAAGTAGACCGGGTTCACAGGGACCATGGTGAGGAGAAGACCTAACATATGGATGGGTGTGGAGATCTACAGGGGGTTTATCACAAGTCAAGGGCATCTCAGAGAGACAAAAGAAGCATCTGATGTTTTAAGGCTTGACTCTGAAGACCATGGTAATGCAGTTCACACGGAGAGAGACAATTCCCAACAAGATGGAACCGTAAGAGGGATTTGTGTTCCTCCTGGAGACTTGCAATGACGGTGAAGGAAATCGGCTGCCATATTGAAAGAATCCAATGAAGAGGCTGCCTGGGATTGAGATGGGATGAGAGGAAAGACATGGCCGGAGACTTTGGTTCCAAGAAGAGGCTATTCATTGGTCCACAGTGTTTCCTGAGCATCCGAGCTCAACGTTGGGTCACAATGACATCAGTAACCTTTGTCCTCCTAGAGCTCATAACTTGTTGGGTCAACAGGAGACAGTTCAGTAAACAGACCATTGCAATAGCACACGAGATGAGCAGATGTTGCATCGACTGTTGAAATCAACCCATCAGTGGACACTGGTGGTTCAATTCATTGTAGGTTTTGGGAGGACTTAAACCCAATCTATGGGGAGGGATGTGCAGGGAGATTCCACTGCGTCTGATGATGGATAAGGGGCTCTGTTGAGAAGACTTTTCTCTGCAGTGGTTATAAACAAAGAAGAGAGAAACTGTTAACCCCAAAGCAGGTTTCACTCTAATGTCTCTAGTAATACAAAGCCCCAAACAATGCTTGATCCTTTGATTCCATCTGAACATTCAATTCCTGGCACGTGCCGACTTCTGTGCAGGTCTTCACGGTTTCCATCGTTGTTTCCTTCCCGAGAAACAAAAGATTACATTTTCCACATTCATCGTCCCCCTCCTTCAAATCCGATTATGTTAAAGTCCACTTTGAACCATTGCTCAGTTTAGAGCAAAGCAGATTTGTATTGTCACCAAAAGCTGCTGGTTATGACAATCGAGGAAATTAGCTTTGTGACCTGAGTGGGGTCCAGCGAAGATATAATGGCTGGAAGATTAAGTTTTTCCTCCTTGGATTCTGTGGGATAACAATTGTGTTATGAACTTAACAGCTATCCTCTGTGCGTTAGCTTCCTAGGGTGGAAGTGACAAAGTACCCTAAACATTAAGGACCCTAAATCCAATGACAGTGTCCTCATCAGAGACAGAAGAGGAGACACAGACACAGAGGAGAAGCCACGTGGAGACGGAGGCAGAGATGGAGGGAGGCGGCCACCAGCCCAGGGACGCCTGGAGCCCCAGAAGCTGGAAGAGGGAGGAAGGACCCTGCCCTGGAGCCTGTGGAGGGAGCGCGGCCCTGCGACCCCTTCATCTCAGACGTCTGGTCTCCAGGACGGGGGGAGGGTGAATTCCTGTGGCTTAAGCTCCTGTTTGTGGTCATTTGTTACTGCCGCTCCAGGACGCTCATAGAGTTCATGCTTGGAAGACCATCAAAGCAAAAAATGCCTTCATTGCCCAAAGCGACCGCCTTCTCCTAGAGGAAGCATCCTCTGTTGCTGGAGAGCTCGTGGACCGTTTTATCCAATATTAGAAGATTTATCAGACGGGTTGCCAACCCCCCAGTGGGGTTGCAAGAACACGATGACAAGTGAACACGTTGGTCCACGATGCATTTCCATTCCCAAGCTGCAAGACAGGGTCTGACTTATCTTGCGTCAAGAAAAAAAAAAAAAGCATTTGAGAACACCTGGAGGGCGTTCCTTAGAGAAAGGAGCTGAACTTCAAGTGGATCTGCTGTTTCTCTGCGTCTCTTGTGCTGTTTCTGAAGTGGCTGATTCCATGTGTATTTCTTTTCACGCTCTGGGTTATGACACACAGAGACTCTGACAGCTCCTTTGGGAAAGGATCATTTTTTTTAATTCACATAAAATCAGATTATCTTCTTCTCTTGGAGAACTTGAGCAGGAAAGATGCCCGGATGGCTTTTGGCAAGGGCTCTGTGAGGTAGATGAAGAAATCTAACTGGTGAGAGGTGCCTTGAATGGGTGAACAGTCAGGGCTTGGATCTTGGCTCTCAGTGTTGCTCAGAAATACCCAAAGCCCACCCCCAGGAAGATGTGGTCAAGATGCTACACATGGGTCTTGACCTTGAGCAAATGGTCTACTCTTTACTCTTCTGCGGATCTATAGAGAAGGACACACCATCTCTACTGAGGGGAGGCACAAAGACCCCCATTCACGCAGGCACCGACTACCCATCACCCCTTGGCCAGGGCTGCTTCTCCCAGATCAACCTTCTTGTAGGAGATGAGACATACCAGGAGAGTTTCAGGTTCCCCAAAGCACATGCATTCTGTGTTTTCTCTCTGTGTCTCTGTTTTCTGACCCTCCCCACCAGTTGCATTTCTTTCTCATCTGAATCCCACTTGAAACTGCTTAAAAACCTCCCCCATGTCTTGTTTTAGTGGCTATGGGGCACCTGCAGCATCTCCCTTCGAGGCCACGGTTCTTCGTGGAGTTGGATAAAGGATGTTTGAATCACTTGCTTCTCTTCTCATTTCCGAGTAACCCCACTAACGCGAGTCCATTCTTTCAGCGCCCACTTTCCATGCCTTTAGTTACCTCTGTGAATTTATCCCCAAATGTCTCCGAGTGTTTCTTACTTTTCTTCAATGATGAAGTCTGTAAGCAGAAACAATAAATTCAATTCAATGGCTTTTGATGAGTGTTTCCATGAAGCCTGGAGGTCCATTTAAGGAAGATCAAAAAACCCTTTAAAAATTGGTAACTCTGGAGACACAGGCAGTGCGCTGAACACAACGTATCCGTTTCTCCAAGCATGTTACTTTGTTTTAGAATTATCTTCAATGGATCCCAAAATCCTTGCCCATAGTGATTATCTTGAGTCATGGCTGAAGACTGGAAATGGGAAGATGTTCATAGAAAATCAGCTTATCAATGGGGTTTATGAGCTTATCCATGAGGTTCTTCAACAGGGTTCATTTCAAACGTTGTGCGTGAAGCATAACAGTGTAGACTATGTGCAAGATGGCGGCCGTACTTTCCCTCCTGGAGGTCAGATCTGACTAGAAAAGCGTTGTACAATCAGGATCTCCATTATCTGTGCTGGGAGCGCTTATACCACCACCAAGAGGGCTCTCCTTCTAGAGGACGAGAGACCAAGTGGGGAGACCCTCTAGGGTTCCAGCTGTCCAAGGCATGTCCACAAAGGTCCAGACACCTGAGTGAGGCCATCCTACATTGCCCAGTCACTTCCAGAACAGCCCAGGCTGAAAGAACCACCCAGACAGCCCTCTGACACTTGAGAGAAAATAAATGCTCCTTGTTTTAAGCTGTTGAGCTCCAGGGCCATTTGCTACATGACAAATGCTGGCTATCACATGCACTTTTTTCTAGGTTGAGACCCAATATCTTGATTTCAATTCTCATAATGTAAAAAAAAATTGACTGAGCTGGATCCTTGCTGTGAAATGCATGCAATAAAATTTGCCTCTACAGATAGGCTGTCGAGAACTGGATACTTTGGATCCATCAGATGACGTCTATAGACATAGAAATAGAATCCTAATTCGTGGATAAAGTCACAGTGAATCCATTCATTCACTCACTGTCTTTCCATTCCCTTTTGGCAACGATTCTTTTCCGAGACAATACCTTATCCTCTGTGTTTTTTTTTTTTTTTTTTAATGTCACTTATACTGCTGATGTGCAAATATATAAATATTCAATTAGGTGATATAGATAAATAAGATCTGAACCTTAATATAAAGTGGTTTTTAGAAGTCTATCGTTGATTAAAGACTGTATTTACTGGAATTTTATAAATCCCCCCAGTGTGTTATAAATTAATAATTCGCTGTATTTATTTGTGCACTGTCGATGTAACTCAGTCAATTATTAATGAATACATTTATTGCATATAAATAATAAAATTTCCATCTCGCAACACAACCAATGGTTCCCGTTAATATTCTGGGAATAGCACATGAATAATTAAATAAAGGTAGAGTAAGTAATGGTATTAAGGCTGGCAAGCATTTGTTTTTATTCAGACACTTCAAAGTAACGTCTACAAAGACAAGGAATGGATTCATAGTTTGTTTCGGAAGTGTGGGCAATTATATCCTGATACTCTGGACAGGTTGAAAGATACTTGTAAATCGGCCACAGACTCTTGCAGAGAGAAATTGCACAATGTTTTCACCATTGAAATGCAGTGAAAAAGACACACATTTATTGACCATCTGCTCTGTGCCAGACCCTGACAGGTGCACCCCACTTAGGGCTCATGGCTACCTGGCAAGAAGGTGCCATTACCCTGAAAACCAGACCCATTCCCTATGACCTGGCAATTCCACATCTGGGTGTATTCCCAAAAGAATTGAAAGCAGGATCTCGAGGCGATGTGTGTATACCCATGTTCACAGTAGCATTTTACACAATCACCAAAAGGCAGAAGCAATCCAAGTGTCCATCGATGAATGGATGGATGGATAAGCAAATTGTGGTCTATGCATGCAATGGAATATTATTCAGCCACGAAAAGGCAGGACATTCTGACACATGCTACAACATGGATGAACTTGGAGGACATTATGCTCCGTGAAATAAGCTAGACATAAAAGGACAAATAATATATGATTCTACTTCTATGAGGTCCCTAGAGCTGCCAAATTCAATGAGACAGAAAGTAAATAGTGGGGGCCGGGGGCTAGGGGAGGGAACAGGAGATGTTGTCTAAAGGGGACAGAGTTTCAGTTTGGGAAGATGAGAAAGTTCTGGAGATGGATGGTGGGGATGGTTGCACAACAATGTGGATGTGCTTAATGCCGCTGAACTGTGCACTTAAAATGATTTAAAAGGTAGGGGAAAAAACAGACCCATCTCGTGGGGAGGGTCACGTCCGTCGTGTCGCTGCCACACAGAACATCAATTGTAGGACCCCAAATGCGAGGCTCGTGTGTGGGATTTCGTTGGCACAGGAGGTTGTGGAGTGAAAGAAAATTACAGGGGTCCTGGACGCACCCAGTTTCCATGCTCTCCCGTTCTTGTACAGGCACGCACCCATCTTCTCGGTCCCAAATCTTTCAGGTTGCCGACTCGGTTTCCTCCTTGCTTTTTGCGTTCCATCACTTTCTCCTATCAGTTCAGAGACATCCCGCTTTGCCTAACAGTTGCCTACGATTCTGTTGCGTGGATCACGCTGCCAATTTTAAAAGCTGGCCCCTCATCCATGAACATCTACATTGTTGCCATTCCCTTGCATTACAGTTATTTCCTGAAAATCCCCGTGCGTGTATCTTACACTCTTAGCAGCGTATCTGTAACACATTAAATCTGTAGGCATTTCATCGTGGTCTTGTTTGTTTTCTCTTCGCAGGGTTAGGAAGGTTTGCATTCTGATTTTTGTTCTGATTGGATTAGACGTAGTTGTTGATTCTCGGGGCTGGGAGCTTCTCTGGATGGAGGGCGGCCTGCCCTGTGGTCCAGGCTGCCCTGGACCGTATGCACGGTGCAGGTACCATCCAGGCTCCTGTCCTAGGATCTAGTGGCATCTGCCACCTCTGTCTCCAGGAGACGGATTGATGGAGCAGGTCATGTCCTGGAGGCCGGCCTAAGGAGACGGTGATGGAGAGAGGGGTCCCTTCCTCCACGCACACGGCAGCCTGGGAGATCTTCCTGGTGGGTCAGGTGACACCCGTGTGAGATTCGTGTTCTCATCTGCTCTCCCCCCAGAGTTCACGACCGTCCTGTGGATGAAGGATGCTGAGTGGGCTGGACCACGAGGATACAGGCATCAGAGAATTCGCTGGTGGTCCAGGGGGACACCAGCCCATCCACCTTCTCATCCACGGAGACAGTGCCCCCCTCCTGAAGGGGACCTGCTTCCTTCCGGGGGTGAAGGAGTCCAGGCACGGCCACTAGAGAGAGGGATGAGGGATGGAGAGATTTTAAGTTAATGGTCACACCCCGGGAACCTGCTGGATCCAGCGCTGGGTTGGGTGTTGTCGCGAATCTGGCTCAGATCTAGCCGGGATACAGGCTGGTACCTAGAGCAGCATCTGCTCCTCTCGGCACCGGTTTTCTGGAGCAGTGAGGTCTCTGTGGACCCAGCAGGCCCTCCCCACGGAGAAGATGCCCCTTTCGGGATGCTCGGTGGGGTGGGGTGTTTGCACGTCTGCATCTGGGTTCTTGCTTTTCTGTCCAGTCACCCTGAAAGCTCGTGGACTCCAAGGAGTGGGTGTCATTTGTCCCCTTATCCTGGGAGCCTGCGTCCCTCGTCCTGGGAGTCTGTATCCCTGCACCCCGGGAGACCGAGTCCCTGCATCCTGTTAGCCTGCGTCCCTGCACCACAGGAGCCTGTGTCCCTGCACCCCGGGAGCCTGCATCCACATTGCTGACAGAGGCTTGGTCTTTGCAGGAAAGGGAGGAATTTCAGAGGCCAGAGCTGTGCCCCTCGGGGTCCAGGGGAAGGAGTAAGCCCCTGTTTCTGTTTCTGTTTCTGCATGAGCTGCTGGGGGAGGTGGGTCTGGTCCTGGAAGCTCACAGGCGAGGGGCGTTCGTGCTCCACCCAATGGGTGGAGGCTTCGCCCGGTGAGGGGCACCCCGAGCTTTGTGATCCCCACGGTGGGGCTGTGACCCCCACAGGAGGCAGCTTTGCTGCAGGGAGCCAGAGGTCACAGCACATGCTGCAGACCGGGGTGGGATCTGGGAGTCCAGGGTGGGAGAGGACGAGGGCCTGCTGGGGGCTGGCGCTGTCGGAGATTCCCTAACAGAGACAAAGACACACAACGGACAACACACACCACACACACACACACACACACACACACACACATACATACATACACGCACACCACACACACACACATACAGACACACCACACACGTGTAACAAACCATACAACATACACGGCACACCATATACCACACAAAGACACATACCACACGCCACACACATACATGCACAACACACAACACATCCTTAAACAGCACACACCACACACACATACATACGCACCACATACACACATACACTCCACATATACATACAGAGATACACACACACACAACACACACAATATACACAGACACACACACAGCACACATGCACAAATAACACACACCACATGCAATACATACACACCACATACACGCACGCACACAACACACACACATACACACACAGTTATACTGAGGGGACCCACTGGTGAAGTTAAGAGGCGATCCTGTGGGACCTCGGGCCACGCTGGGGACGGGGGCCTCATCCCACTCTCAATTCAGAGGCTGTGGCTCCTCCCGTTCCCAGGGGCCACTCTGACGGTCGGCTCCTCCTCCACACACACACCCGCAGGAGGAAGGTGCTCTATTCCCACGCTGACTGTCACAGCTGGGACACGAGGGTTTGCGTTGTCACTGGCGACACAGGGCCTCCTCATAAGGGGCTGGTCTGCACACAGACTGAATAATTTACTTGTGTCAGTCACATATCAAAGTGTTCCCCAGGCCCTACTCTGCTCTGCCATATTGTTGCTGTGTGTCTCTTCCCATCTCGGGGTCTCTGTTATTTAGGGCAACCATCTCGGCCGTCAGCAGAAACTGCAGGATCTGAGAACTCAAGAGCTCGACAGACGCCCCGAGCTTTCCCAGAGAGCGAATTCTCAGGGCTGAGGTGGGGGCGCACCGCTCCACACGCAGCTGTTGTGGGTCATTGTTGGAGGAGAGACAATTAAGCTCTGGAGGTGCAGAAAGAGGTGAAACTCCTATTTTTGGAGGAAGACAGTCTTCACTCTCTGTCACGCGCTCCACAGTGTCCCCCCAGAAAAAATGTGTGTCCACCCAGAACCTGGGAATATGGCCTTATGTGGAAATAGGGTCTTTGCAGATGTGATTGAGTGAAGGATGGAGAGGAGGTCGTCCTGGAGGAGGGTGGCCCTAAATCCAGTGACAGTGTCCTCATCAGAGACAGAAGAGGAGACACAGACACAGAGGAGGAGCCACGTGGAGACGGAGGCAGAGATGGGAGGGAGGCGGCCACAGCCCAGGGACGCCTGGAGCCCCAGAAGCTGGAAGAGGCAGGAAGGACCCTCCCCTGGAGCCCCCATCATTTTCAGCTGATGCCATTTGCGTATTTGGGGCTTATATTCAGGAGCGTGTGCATTAACATATCACGATGGTGGGTTATCTCCTCCAGGCCCCCCCGGTGTCCATGTGTTGACACTCCGATTATGTGGGCATCTAGCTTCTGTTCTCTGTCCTGCAGACTTCTCACTCCTTCTCCCCATTGGCCCTGTTCTTCAAAGTTCTGTGCATCCCTAAAACTCTGCTTCAATACCTGCCCTTTTAGGAAGGCTTCCTCGACTCGCCTTCCAAGGAGGGCAAAGAGGTCCCATATTTCATGCTAAATCAGCCAGTTGGAAACGACTACCCTGAGCAGTGTGTTAAGAAGGATTCTGAGGCTGTGCCTGGCTTGTAGGGTAGAAGCCTGTGATCTGTCACAGGTGTGGAATGGGAAGGTCACAGTGAGGGGCCACTGTTGTCTGTCCCCACCAGTCCTGTAGAAACCCTAAAACCCCTGGTCCCACCTTGTCAGTCAGCTGTGGGTTTCTGTACAGGTTTCAAACACGCTCGACTGGAAACCACAGGGCAGGCAGCAAGATGAGTTCATCCTTGGAAGCCGGCCCCGTAGCTCTCTGCCTGGTATTTGGTGGAGAGCCTCTCATTTTCTTGATGGACCAATTCCTCAATTCAACCTTTTTTGGTTCTGTTTACCAAATAAATTTCATTGTCATATTTTTTTTAATTGAGGTGAATTTTCTACAAAATACAATTAACCCTTTTAGAGCATACAATTCAGTGGCATTTAGCACATTCACGATATTGTGCGACCATCACCGCTATCTAGTCGCAGAACATTTTCATCACCTTAAAAGATCCTGGTACCCATACGATTTCTCAAAAAATTAAAAATAGAAATACCATATGATCCAGCTATCGCACTACTGGGTATTTATCCAAAGAACATGAAATCAACAATTCAAAGAGGCTTATGCACCCCCGTGTTCATCGCAGTATTATTCACAGTAGCCAAGACATGCAAGCAACCCAAGCGCCCATCAACTGATGAATGGATAAAGAAGATGTGGTATATATATACCATGGAATACTACTCAGCCATAAAAAAGACAAAATGGTGCCATTGCAACAACATGGACAGACCTTGAGGGTATGATGTTAAGTGAAATAAACCAGACAGAGGAAGACAAATACCACATGATTTCACTCATGTGTGGAAGATAAGGTAACACACAGATAAAGAGAACAGATTAGTGGTTACCAGTGGGGAAGGGGATTGTGGGGAGGGCATAAGGGGTGAACAGGCTCATGTATATGCTGACTGATAAATGATAATATACAACTGAAATTTTCCAATGTTATAAACTATTATGATGTCAATAAAATAATTTTAAAAAATTAAAAAAAAAAAAAAAAAGAAAGAAATCTGGTGCCCATTAAGCAGTCATTCCTTATTCTTGCCTCCCTCCAGCATGCGGCAATCACCAATCTGCTCTCTGCCTCTATGGTCAACCCAAGCTTTTATATGACGCTATTTCTTCTGGAACGAGACATAACCCACTTTCTAAGTAGCTAAGTGTGTTGACTTGCAAAATATGTGGTATTTATCCTACGCTGAAAATATTAAACAGAAATGTGGGATTTCAGGAGATGTCTCGTTAATGCGAGCATCTACGGGCGACTTCAGAGTCCACCCAGATAAGAAAGCCCAAATTTTGAAACCAATGGACCGAGATGGACTAACGGTATTGTTTTTCTTGGCTGGGACCTAATTCTGCACGAGTAAGGGTTTCATTTTCTTTCCACTGAGTTTGTGACGTGGAGATGTACTTGGCGTCCCCGGATAGCACGCAGTGATACGGTGGAAAGAGAAACAGCCAGAGGTGCAGGGGCTCTGAGGGTCTGAGTGGACCAGGAACGGGGTTGGTGAATGCACAGCTCGTGGACCTTAAATCCAGCGCCAGAGAGGGGAATCCGGGCCAGCAGGGAAATCAAGCCAAATGTGTGTGACTTGCGGTCAGACATAAATCAGCAGGTGGCTGGGGTGGAGGTGGGATATGGGGTGGTGGGGAATGCTTCAAGGAAGACATGTACTGGGGGCCAAGAGGTGGGTGACCTCTGATCTGAGGTCTGAAGGTGAGAGGTGACGTTGGGCGTCCAGGTGGCCAGGCAGAGAGGAGGTGGAGAGAGGGAAGCTTTGTAGGACGCGATGGGGGGGTTGGGCCGGTGAGTGGATACGAGCCTAGAGTGGGCGATGCAATCTGTCTTCCCCCTCCCTCCCTCCCTTCCCTCCTTCCTCCCTTCCCCCCTCCCTTCCTCCCTTCCCCCCTCCATTCCTTCCTTCCTTCCACCTTCCTTCCTTCCTCCATCCTTCCTCCCTTCCCTCCTCCCTTCCTCCCTTCCTTTCGTCCTTCCTTCCACCTTCCTTCCTCCCTTCCTCCCTTCCTTCCTTCCTTCCACCTTCCTTCCTTCCTCCTTCCTCCGTCCTTCCTCCCTTCTTCCTGTCTTCCTTTTCCCTTCATTCCCTGCAAATTGGTTCTGCTATTGATTTGTTTGCATCCCTTTGGGCAAAAAGGAAACACACTACCAGCTGAGTTTATGAATCTGTCTTTCGTATCAACCGAAAATTGAAACGGCATGGTCGAAAACGAGATTAACGATGCGCTGGAGACGTTGGCGGCAGGGAGCCGATAAGTCCGGCGGAGCTGTTTCGGGGAAATGGAAACAAATGTCCAAATAAAGAAAAAAAAAAAGAAAACACCCAAAATGTGATCCTTATCGTGATTTAAGCTCCTCGGACGGATTGGGGAGAAAGATACGAGATACATCAAGCTTAATTCGATGTTTACACGTGATGCTCGTGATTTGCACATTCTTCGTAATGGGATAACGTAAAGAAACGTGAAAAGATAAGAAGAGACTTTAGGGTCCTGAAGTGGGACAGCATTTCGTGATGCTGGACGTGCAAACCTTTCCTTTTGCATTCGAAAAAGGTCTTTTGCAAACGCGGAAAGTATTCTAGAGCCATAAGGTTGGGCTCGTTTTCAACTATTCAAGAATATGGGCAAAATTCTGGCATCTTCTCTGTTCCTTATGAGCCGTTCTGAAATTCGAGGCAACTTTAAATGTCGTCTTCTGTGGTTTTAGCACCTTGAGGACTAGGAAAAAGGAGCTTGGTTTGCTATGGAGACAATTAGGATGCTTTGGGATGAAAGGATTTTCAATTCCTAGGGATCTAAAAATAATTAAGCAAGTGTGAAGTCTGTTAAACTAGAAACGCAAGTCATGGTATTTATGCAGAGAGCAGGTCTCTGCCGCCCGGAATTTTATTGTCCAGTCCAGGGGCAAGAGGTTGTCATGAAGGTCACCCAGCTGAGCTGTCTCAGTCTCTGCTTCCCCTCTGTCCCGGTAGTGCCGAGCCCCCACCCACCCCAGCCACTGCGTGGATGGGAACACTCAGGCCTGGACCCTGGTCTGCCACTCTTTGGTGGAACCCTGTGTGGGATGCTGTAATCTAGAATCTGGTCCCCCAGGCCTGTCCTGACACATTTGCTCAATAGCGTAAGCCCTTCTCAGGAGCTGTAACAGTCCACGTGAGTCACCAAGCCCTTGGCCCGTCCCCCATGTGTATGAGCAGTTATATGGCGGGTGGCTGAGTCTCCTTGTGGGATCTAGAGTCCGATTCTCCTGGGTTGCCAATTCCAAGCTTCTTCCAAGCTCCGGGGGTCTAGGACCCCCGTGAGGGGGTTTCTGAGGTCAGTGATCTCAGCCCCATTTTCCCCTCCTGCGAGCTTCAGACACCGCACAAATGGATGAGTATAGTGTGTGCGAATAATACTTTATTTACAAACACAGGCGGTGGGCCGGGCTTGGCCCCAAGGCCATAGTTGGTCCACCCCTATGTAAATGTCCTAAAAAATGTTGCCCTAAAAAAACTGAGGTGAAAATCATGTCAAATAAAATTAACCATTTTAAAGTGTTGAATTCAGTGGCATTTAGCGCCTTTGGAATGTTTTGCAACTACCACCTCTTTCGAGTTCCAGAACATTCTCAGCACTCCAAAAGGAGACCCAATGCCCATTAAGCAGTCGCGCCTATCCCTTCTCTCTCCAGCCCCCGACAACCAATAGTCCACTTTCTGTCTGTATAAATTTGCCTGTTCTGGACATTTCATATCAATGGGATCACACGCTCTGTGGCCTTTTGTGTCTGGTTCTCTCACTGAGCATCATGTGTTCAAGGTCCATCGACATTGTAGCTGTGTCAGGGCTTCACTCCTTTTCATGGCTGAGTAATATTCCACTCTATGGATGGACCACATTCTGTTTTTCTATTCAACCATTGATGGAATTAAATGCTTTTGACACTGAATTGGTTTCCACAGAGCCTGGTGAGAATCACATTCTGAAAATCCTGGGACCAGCTCACATTTTAACTTCACAATAACAGAACATGAGGTGCCAAGAGCTGATGTAAGCTACAAGATTTTTTCCTGGGAAAATTTTGGTTGCTGTTTTTGTTAGCAGAAGTTTTCCTGCCCTTTAGAGAATAAAAAAGAGAGAGAGAGAGAGAGGCCCTCACTGAAGGCCGCTGAAGGAGGGCTGGTCAGGGGAGGGCCCTGTGTGAACAGGACACAGACGGCCTGCACTTTCTAACTGACCACACAGCACCTTGCAATCTGTCCACCTCGTGAAACTCTTTTAAGACAGAGGACGCACTTGCCTATATCCTATTGCAATGGTCCGAGCAAGTTTAATTCTCCAACACTCTGTCCCAATGAGGGGACTTCTTAAAATTTTCCATTAGCAAAAACTAAAATTAAGGAAACTGTAACCCTCACGGTGGATCCTTGAGGGCTTTCTTGCTCTGTTCATACATTTCCCACGGTCCCTTCTCTCTGGTGCTAAATGCACTCATTTCCCCCAAAGGGAGTGGGCGGCTTAATCGTGATCACATGCAGAGCGTTTTACTATTCGAAGCAGACGGGGTGCCAACAGAGCATATGACGTGAGCCTTTCACTCTTATCCATGTTGACAGAAGCAGTTCTGCCGAAACCAGATCTGTTTGCTTCCCGAGTTGATTAGTAGACGTGTTATTGCAGATTAAATTCGTTCTCTTTGCCCAGAGAATTTTTTCGGTAACATGTGGGGGGAGAGGGCTGTTCCCAGGTTTTGTACAAAGACCAGTCGGCATAGATGAGTGGTTCTCATGGTGGGGGAGTGTGGCAATTCTGCCTCCTGAGGACACTTGGCAATGTCCAGAGAGATTTTTTGTTGACACAGTTGGAGGGGAGGTGGTCCTGGAATTACAGGGCACAGGACGCCCCACCACAGAGAATCACCCACCCCAAATGACAGTATGTGAGGTTGAGAAACCCTGACCTAGCATGAGAGATTCTGTCTCTATCTATCTATCATCTATCTATCTTTGTATCATCTCATAATCTATCATCTATCAATGTATCTATGTATCCATCCATCAATCCATCCATCCATCATCTTTCAATCATCAATCATCTTCCCTCCATCTATTGATCTAATCTGTCAGCCTATCTATCTATTCATCTATCACCTATCTTATCTATCTATCGTCTATCTATCTATCATCTATCTATCTATCTATCTATCTATCTATCTATCTATCTATCTATATCTATCTATCGATCACCTATCATCTATCTATCTATCTATCCATCCATCTATCCATCAGTCTATAATGCATCTTCCTGTAAATCATCTATCATCTATTTAACATCTATCTATCATCTATCTATCTATCTATCTATCTATCTATCTATCTATCTATCTATCTATATCTATCGATCATCTACCTATCTATCGTCTATCTATCTATCTCTCCATCAATCTATCCATCTGTCTATAATGTATCTACCTGTCAATCATCTATCAGCTAACATCTATCTATCTATCTATCTATCTATCTATCCATCTACCTAATCTATGTATCTATCATCTATCTATCTATCTATCTATCTATCTATTCATCCATCCATCCATCCACCTGTCCATCTGTCTATAGTGTGTCTACTTGTCAATCATCTGTCATCTATCATCTACCTACCTAGCTATCACCTGTGACAGTGGTTTACAACTGGAGTGATTTTGCCCCCAGGGGAGACTTTGCCGTGTCTGCAGACATTTCTGGCTGTCATGGCTGGTGGCGGGAGGATGCTCCTGGTCTCTGGTGGGTGGAGACCAGAGACGCTGCTCCACACTCACAGTGCCCAGGACGGCCCCCACAGAGAGTGGCCCAGCCCCAAATGTCTGTAGTGTGAGGTTGAAAAGCCCTAAAATAGAGAAATCATTTGCCTCTTGGCTCTAGATTTGGCAACTCTCCAAAATGGCCCTTTCCTCCCTCTCTGGTTTTTGACTGTCAAGCTTCCCCTCGGTATAACACTCTGATTAACAGCAACCAAGATGCGCTCAGAACTAAAGCCCCACGGCCCCTCTTCAGGGGGAACATTAACCGAGAAACAATCGTGTTGGTCATTTGCTTCTGAGCCAAGGGAGCTTGCAAGATTTCTCTCCGGCTTCAGGCAGACACTGTGGCTGCCCCAGAGGCCCAGCTCATTGTGAGGAAGACAAAGAGACGATGGGGACCCTGCAGAGACCAGCTGGGCAGGGGGTCCTGCCTTTGTGTGAGTTCTTTCGTATTCAAATCTGCCTCTTTTTCCCTGGGCTCCAGCCTCCCCAAACAGACCGCTCCTTGGATAGGCATCGTGGAGAGCTGCCGCCAGCCTGCTGGGCACAGCTCAGACCCGCAGTGGCCCTCCAGGCCGGCGACTTTCCAGACAGGATCCCCAAGAATGTCTGCTAGGGAGCTATTACCTTGCTGGATTTCTCACTCCAATGACCATTTGGTATGTTGAACCAGATGGTCGTACAGCGACGGCGCAATTTGAGGACATCCGGGGCATCATAAGCAGCATTTTGCAGAGACGTGTTGAAGGGTTGGCACCCAGGGACCCAGGCAGGGCGAATTCTTGGTGGTGGAGGAAGTCAGGAGCCCAGGCGGTGACTGACAGCCAAGATGCGGGGAACAGCCCATGCTCTGAATGTCTGCTTTGCAGATATTATTGATTCCATTGGGCAAATCCCTGAGTCCAAAATAAATTAGGCAAAGTCAGAAGCCTTTGATTGTCATTAGCTCTAAACGCTGTCTTTTCTTTCCTCCCCCTCCGAACCGCAGCTGAGGCTATCTAAATGGCCCTTCAAAGAATTCCAATTACCTCGGTGCATTTATTTCATCATCTCCAACCACGCTGTCTGAAGGATGCTGCAGCTCATCTCAGACGCGGTTGCAATGAAACACGTGGATCCCGGATTCCAGCGTTTGGCCTTTTGAAAGTCTGCCCATTAACGGGAAAAAAACGTTAAATGCTCCACCATCCTGAGGAGTATTTGTCATCTCTGCAAATCAAAACACGAGCTCATTACCTGAGAGGGCTCTGATGCACAGACGTTTTAAGCGCACAAAGAGCATCGTGATTCCAGGCTTGCTCACATCCCCGATGCTGACTTTAGGGCCCTGGGCCAGATGGCTCATAAAACGACAGGGCTCATGGTGCCTGCTTGGGGGAACTGCACGAATGAAGACTGGAACATAGTCTGGATCGTGTTAGACGTGAAGACGTGTGTGAACCGCGAGGGATGGCGGGATGCAGGATGCTCATTGGGTTGTTTAATCCAACGTGTGTTTATTGAGTGTCTACTATGTAATGGGCGTTGAGGGAAGCATGATACAAATATAACCTCAAAGGTCTTGATGGGGTCTCCTCTGACATGCTGGTTCTCAACCTGGCCACATAGTGGTGGTGGGGTTCAGGACATGGTACCCCAAACTATGGTACCTTGGTATGTTGAATATTTTAAGCTCAAGGAGTTGAGAAAATGGGAGAGGCAGGAAGGTCATTCTGACCTGCACCCTACTCTTCTCCCCTGATACAGTTCATAAGACCGTCATGTGAGAGGTGTCCTCCCTGTACCCGGAGAAGAGGAGCATCCTTATCTCCAAGACAGGAGGATGTGAGAAGAAGGCATGCGTGGAAGATATTGGGAGAGAGCAAATGCCATTCACAGATGCTCTTGTTTGTGGCAGCCATATTTATCGGTTGTGATCAGAAGGAAACTTTCTATGGTTGGGACTCTGGCTCTTAGTATGACACACAAGTTGACTGAATACAGTCAGAGAGGGGCACAGCATGGGTCTGGGTGCAGGTGGGTGAGCACAGCCCTTTGGGAGTGGTGCGCCATCTTGGGTGGTGACGAAGTGGACTACTTGACGTTGAGTAAGGTTGGAGGGCAAAGTGGGGCCAGCCAACAGAGGTTCAAGATGGTGAATGTTGTGCAGTGGGTCTGGCAGGCGAGACAGCCTTGAGTAGAGCAATAATGTCATCAAAGCTCTTGTAAGGAGTTAATAGGGTGGGAGGATGGGGGATAGATGAGACCAATAGGGTATTGGGGAGAGGGCGTTAGGAAGGGGCTGTTGTCAGGAGACAGTGTGATTGTGAGCAGACAAGAAATGGGGTGACATCTGAAAAAGCATTCATACAACAGGGATATAGCATAGACTTCCTCAACATCCTTAAAGTGGAAACATTGGAAGAGTTCATGTTGATGGAAGGAACCATGCAAAGTCGTCTGCTACCATCAAATTACTTAAGATCGTTTGGCAGTTTTCAAGTAATGTGATGAGACAAAAGGCAAATACGAGGTCAAATTTTTGGAGAGTAGACAAAATTATGATTACTGTTGGTGAAATTGTTGTATTCTAGACAGCAAGGAAATAAATAATAATAGTAAATAATTATGAGATCTAGGAAGAGCTTTCGTTGAGGATGGATGAGACAAAAATAGAGAACCAGAAACCAATCGCTGGCCACACTATTTTGAAAAAATAATGGAGATTGGAAAAATGTGCATACCATGGAAACACAAAATGTAAAACATATAGGAATGTAAAGCCATGGTTGCAACAAAATATGAAATGCCTAGGAATAAACTTTATAAGAAACGTAGTGGAGGTATTGGAGAAGAAAGCCGTAAAGTTTCATTGATGCCCATAAAGGGTACTTAAGTGGAGAAGCATGTTGCCTCCTGAATGTAAAGGGTTAATACTGTAAATATGTCAATGTTTCCCAAATTAATATACAGGCTTAATCCCTCCAGGAATTTTTTTTTAAGTTTGGAAATAATAGAGCGATTCCAAAATGTTTCCATAGGAATAAATGGGTGGAAAACTCCAAGCCATTTCTGAAGACGAGTGGAGAGGGATCATGCATTAGCAGACAATAAAACCCTTTATAAAGACAGGAGAAATGAAGGCAGTGAGGAACCGGCCCGTGAATAGACAGATCAATGACAATGAAGAAATGCACGGAGAGTTTACGACGTGGCAAAGGCGGTTTTCCTAAATCATTCCGCAAAAAAAACCAAGACTTCTGTGTGTCACAAAATATACACGAAATTAAAGGGAACATGAGGAAACATATGGAAAATACATTATACGCCAAAAACATCATTAATACATAAAGGGCTGTTTCAAATCAAAGATAAAGTTCCCCAATAAAAAAGCCAAAGGACAGGAGACAAATGGCCAATAATCAAAAGAAAATGTTCGACTTCAGTGAACATTATGGAAGTACTTTCTTTAAAACAAGGAGACCCCATTTGAGTCTTGCAAATCGGTGCTTTTCCATCACGATGGTACTACCAGTGTGTGCGTTCTTTGCGGAAGGCGGTATATAGTTGAGACGGTCTTCTGGGAAAGTGTTTGGTTGACAAAAGAGAAGTCTTAAAAATGTCCCCCTACTTTGATTCAGGCATTGCATCTCTACTAAGAAATCAAAACGACATCAACAAAAAAACAATGAAGTTGTGTGAACGTCAATATTCAAAGAGCGTCTGTCTTCGAGGGGAGAAAGTCACGGACGACTTTGGAAAATCTTCTTGGTATTTTTTCCTTCTACTTTTAACGTTCCCTACTGGGAATGTATATAAAAACTAGAGTTTAAAAAATGACAAAAGGTGTTTTTAAAAGGAGACGTGTGTTTGGATGTAGAAGCTTGGTTGACCCAGTCACAGATGACTTTGACAACTGGTGGGGTATGAGCCAATAGGAAGGATGAGGCCGTGTCTGAGAAGCCTGGGAGAATGGTGGTCCCCATACCAGGAAGAGGCCAATGTGGGCAGAAGATGAGGATGCAGGGAGGTGCTGGGCTGGGGTAAAGTCCTGGTGAGACTTCAGGTGGGACTGTCTGGAGGGCAGTTGGACACGAAGGACCAGCACCAGAGACGCAAATTCAAATCCATCTGGCTGCATCCTTCTGGAACAATGGCGAGCACCATGAACGATGGCTTCCTTGCCGTATCTTCCTAGGCAGACACAAGTGCCAGCAGAAGAAGGAGATGAGAATGTTCCGAGGCGGACAGCAAATGTATCTCAGATCCCCAGGAGGAGTGGGGGCCCCAGTGTTGTCCTGGGTGGAATAAAGTACATCATAGCTGGTGTTTGGGATTTTGCCATAGATGGGAGATTTTGTTTGCAGAGCTTTCATGGGCTGCAGGGAGAAAAGATGGATTCCACAAGCACCCGTTGATGGTGAAGACGTGTTCTATTCATGTGCTAGGGTAGGATTCCAGGATGCGTGACTTTCAAAGGGTCAGAATTGCGATGGGACAGAAGGGCATGAGAACAACTGAGGAGACCAAGAAACCACGGGGAGAGGAAAATGGAAGGAGGGACCTGCCACCAGACACACGGAAGGAGAGGAGTCAGGGAGCGTTTGCTTTTTGCGTCACCACCAGGAGCCCTATCCAGCCCCTAGTGGACACTGTTCTCATGACATGTGGATATGAATATTCGTATCTATATGACTGTGGATATTTCATAGTTACACCACTTAAATAAACTCTTAAGTGTGCCTCAATTAAGCACTCAAGCAAGTGATTTTAGAAAAGATTGGAGGGAAGTGAATGAAACTTCATTTGAGCACTCTTCCTCATCCAGGCTGTGCCGCCATATTGTGTCTGTGGAGATGACATCTTGGGACCCTAGGACACCGCCAGATTCTTGACGTGTCCCGTGAAACATCTGTTCTGTTGTTTTTTTTTTTAGGTGGTCATGCCATACCCAGGAAGAATAAATGCAATTAAAATAAAAAAGACGCCCTAATGTATTTCTGAAAGTGGTTTTTGGAATTTCAGCAGCAATCTTGGTGTGGACCATAAACATAAAATTCATATGTGCTTGGCTTCCTGCCTATAATTACCTATCAAAAGGTTCAGAGTTTAAATGAAATTCTTTGTAAAGCAAGAAATGGCATAATAGTAGAATCTGGCTTGCTTCGCACCCCCCCAGCCCCCCACCTGAACATTTATGGGATGGAGACCCATTCTCACGTTTCCAAGACTTACAACAACATGCGGAGTCCAGGCACGTTGGAGGTTTTAATTCCATCTAAATTTTTTTTATCATAAATTTTCTTCCTAGAACGTTTCCCTTCTCCTCCCGTGCTCAAGGAGGGGTACCCACAACCATGCAGGAGGCGTGGAAAGAAGCAACAGAAAGACTTGCCCTTCAGAAATCCCCAACTTGCCCTCGTGTGGTCCGAGATAGTGGATTGAATGTTTCCAGCGCGATGGTAGAGAGGCCACGAATAATTGGTAATTATCCGCATGTCCTCAGCAAGCATGTCACCCCACTTCAGAAGTGAAAGTTCTATGGGGATTAGACAGTCCCTGGATTTTTGCCTCCTTATGTTCTAAATTCTTCCAGGAAAGCTTTAATCACCAAGGGTCCTTTCCAAGAATGTCTGTATCTATTCTAGTCACCGGGAAGCTTATTGTTTTTGCATTCTATGATTTCCTCGGAGTAGACGTGTGCGTGTTCTCAAATTTCTCCTCGTGTTCCGGAGACATTGGGTTGAGTCCTTTACGAACAAGCTCAATGGGCACAATTGAGTCCATCGGACAGTGACAGATTCGTCTGTGTACGTTGAGAGCTGGGAAATTGAGGGAAACGAACACCGCGCAAAAGTCAGCCATCACTAACGTTTTTCAAAGGGTCGCCGATGGTCTGGCAAATCAATATAATTCTAATGGATGTTTCTGTCTGCTCTACAAATAAGGCTGAACATATGTTCCGAATTTTTTTTCCCCCTCTTTTCCTCTGCATGTAATTTTTAAACTCTATCTTTCTTTTTTTTTCTGGGCTTAGTTGTTGAGACAGAGCTAAATCAAACTAATTCTAAAGAAGTACAAATTCCGGGTTAATAGGAATCTGTGCTTGTTAAGATAAAGACTGTGCAACATCTGGTCTTGATTTGCAGGGAGCTCTTTGCAGAGGGCTGTGCTCTGGGGCAGCTTGACTATTGATGCCATCTGGTGTAGCCTGCGTCGTGCGGAGGCTAGGCAGGGGTAGGCGTGAATGGGAGCCTCAGGTCTCAGGGAAGACGCTGGGAATCACTCGCTTTTAGCATCACTTAATCTCTTTTGCACACACTGCTGTTTCCCAGCTGATATCTTGCAAGACGTTGCCCAGCTCGAATGCATATGGCGTCATTTCAGGGAAGTCTATTACGTCCGAGAGATCCTTCTTCCATTCATCCCCAAGTATTTGCCCCTAAAATTCAACCCTGGTGTTTCCAGGTATGCTACGAGAGGCTGCCTACGTGTGTCGATCTCCCTGCTGGAGGGTCGACGTCACGTCCACAGGTCCACACCTTCAGGTACATCGCGTCAGGAAACAGTGCTGGATTTCGGGACCCAGCCTCCGTCAGCCTCCGTTTCCTCCCCGGTCAAGTCAATGAGCTTCTAAAATTCCTCAGCAGTAATGATCCAGCGAGCTCATTAATAGACAGCGAGGGCCTCCTGACTCACTCACTTATCAAGTGTAAATTGAAATCTTTAGAGTCTCGGCTCGTTCATTAGAAAAACGGGCGACGTCGCCCGCCGTTCCTGAGACAACATGATAGATTGCCCAACAAGCAATTAATAGGTTCATAAGTTATCTGACGAATCGATTTTTAGGCTGGACTCTGTCCATTACTTAAGCCATGGAGATATCTGATTAGGATCGACCGCTCCACGTCAAATGAATTCCGATGGATCGTCATGGCAGATGGAGTAACCGGTCCATGGACACCAGTCACGCCAACTCACGTGGATGTCCACTCTTAACCTGAGTGGACGCTCCAGGTTAGTTGTTCTGGCCGGTAGAATCCACGGTTGGTAGTCACTCACAGGGCTGGGGCTGGGGTGAGGCGAGTAAGGCATTAGCCTGGGGCACAAAATTTAGGAGGGCTCCAAGAACTCAGTCATCAAGACAAGCAATATTTTAGTGCAATGATTTTAAACCATCAAAGCGAAAGCAAAGAAAAATCCATAATGGGCAATTACAACATTTTAAATAAGATAGGACCTTTAGCAGAGCCCTGTTGGAGCTTGAGGCAGAGGAAGAGTCCTGATCTTGCTTTTGTTAAAGATGAGAGAAGGGTGTCCCCCCCTCAGTTTGTTGCACCCCACTCCTGGTGGAGTATTTGGCCCACAAAAACATCATTCACGTCCTCCAGGATCACCGTGAAAAGATTCCCATTTTCGAAGCATATTCTCCGGCTTTCTTTTCTTTTTTGAAACACATGAAAGAATTTTTAGGATAGTTCACAGGGTAAAAAAAACAAGACATCAAGCTGTAAATTTTTTTCCATTGTGGTAAGAACACTTAACATGAGTTCTACTCTCTTAAATTTTTAAGTGTACAATACAGTATTATTGTTAACTATAGGCACAATGTTGGACAGAAGATGTCTAGAAATTATTCATCTTGCAGAATTAAGACTTTACGCCTGTGGATTAGCGATTTCCCGTTCCCCACTCCTCTGAGCCCCAGGCAACCACCATTCTAGTCTCCGATTCTATGCATTTGACTGTCTTAGATTCCCGGCAGAAGTGGAATCAGCGTTTCTCATTCTGTGACTGGCTACTGTGACTTAGCACGATGTCCTCAAGGTTCATCCATGTTGTTGTATATGAAAGATTCCTTCCTTTTTCAGGCTGAGTAATATTCCACTGTGTATTTTTATCACAGCTGGTGGAGGGCTCATGCAAATGAGGCTACTCTTTCCCCTCGCCCCCTTCAAGAACAGTCTGAGGATTTGGTCCACCTTGGTCCTCTCCCAATGAGCTGGTTGCATTCTTCAGGTGCAGAGTCAAGCTTGAGACACCTAATGTGGCATCTGAAGGCATCTGTGTGGAGACATTCATCTACTCGTCCATGTGACATTACTGGGGGATACCAGACGTCCCATTTCCATCACTCATCTACATCACTTGTACTCAATCCTTTTCCCTTGTAGACACAAAACACAGTAGTGCTGAGGGTGTTGGTTGGAACAGCACCAAGCCCTCCACGTTTCTCAGCTAGGCTCATGAACGGTGCATCTTTCTACCCACAGGCACTTCCATCAACCCTTGAGAATTTTTCATTATCCAGCACTATTTCTTATATCCTCCCAACTTTTACAGCAGATCTGGCCATATGCTGTGGCATCAGGGGACAGGGAGATGCTGGTCCCCACACAGTGTCTCTCTGTCTCCCCTTGCTGAGTGTCCCAGACCTATGTGTGGGCAGGGTGAGGTCACCCGAGGACGGGCCTGGACTGTGACGGTGGCTGAAGTATTAGCTGTCGGTCCAGATGCTCGTGGGCTCCGCAGGAAGTAAGTGCTGAGGGTGAGTATGAGGAATTCCAGGACCTGCTCTCAGTAGGGTGGGATGTCCTACGACACAGGACGAGCATGAAAGAGGCATGAGCATGGCCCTGTCCTCGGTCCTTCAGCTAACCCATCTTCTTCTTCACCAATGGCCCCCATCTAGTGACCTTTAGAAACACTGGACTCAGTTAGGTCCCATCTCGTGTCAAAACACGTCAATGGCCCTCGTTGACCTCTATATAAAACCCACACCTGTTACCTTGACCGATGCTGTCTGGCCCGCATCCCTGCCCGGCATCATCTCACATCGCTCTCTCCCTGCCTGTCCCCATCCTGGGACACAGCTTGTCCTCCTAGTTCCTCGTGGAAGCCCAGCTCCGGCCACCTCTGTGCCCGATGCTTAGATGCTTGTCCCTGGTGCTGACGTGGCCAGCTCCTGCCTGCCTTTCTGGTCTCTACTTCACCAACCTCCCTCGTCTAAAGTACTCGGAGATCTTAAGTCCCACGCCCTGATGCCCCACGGTTCTCTCCCGCCACACACGGCTTCCTTCCGTTGTAACAATGTGTTTCCCTGTTGGGGCGTGTCATCCCTCTAGTCTGCGGGACCCTGGAGGGCAGGAGCTGGTCGTCACTCACTCGGTGTTGCATATCTGTAGACAGTTTTATTGAGTCCCTGGAAGAGATGTGTGGAAATCCCGACCCCTGATACCCAAGAATGGGACGTTATTAGGAAATAAGGTCTTTGCAGACATGATTAAGTGAAGGATGGAGATGAGGGCGTCCTGGATGAGGGTGGCCCTAAATCCAGTGACAGTGTCCTCATCAGAGACAGAAGAGGAGACACAGACACAGAGGAGAAGCCACGTGGAGACGGAGGCAGAGATGGAGGGAGGCGGCCACCAGCCCAGGGACGCCTGGAGCCCCAGAAGCTGGAAGAGGCAGGAAGGACCCTCCCCTGGAGCCTCCTGAGGGAGTGCGGCCCTGAGACCCCTTCCTCTCAGACGTCTGGGCTCCAGCACTGGGGGAGGGTGGATTCCTGTGGTTTAAGCCCCCCAGTCTGTGGTCATTTGTTATGGCCGCCCCAGGACACTCATATACCTGGATTCAAATCACAGCTCTGGTACTTACTAGCTGTGAATTTATAACTAATTCACCTATTTTTATCAAGTCTCAGTCTCCTCATCAGTAAAGTGGGAATACTTGTCTCACAGAATTGCAGCGAGGATGGTAAAATTAGATTTTTTCTCTCTTACTTTTGATTGAGCCAATAAGATATAAAAAAGCATCAGACTTTCAACGTCTCTTGAGGCAGGAAATAATTCCATGCCTGAGTTTGAATGTTGAGAGGTCATAAAACAAGCTTGGGTAGTGAGAGCATCCACTCCTATATCCTAATGTATTTGGTTCCCAACTTCAGAGAGTGGGGAACGCCTTTATATTGAACCATCATCATAGGCTTCGGGTTCAGAGCTTTGTATTTGTTAGAACAGAAACTCTTTAAGGCGGTGTATTTATTTTCAAAGTGTCTTTATCTTGTGTTTTCACATAAGATTTCATTGGAAGAAAAGGGTTCCATAGATTTTAAACAAAAACACTGGAAAGCCATTGACCAAAGCCATTCTACATACGAGGAAACAGAAGCTCTGGAGGTAGAGGATGGGCGGTAACCATAGACGCGGTAAGGGGGCTGTGACTGTTCCAGAATGTTCACTTTCCAGTGTGCTCTGCATAGAGGAGGCAGCACCCCCAGGCGCGTAAGATATGCTCATGGTGATGATGATGGTGGTGATGATGATGGTGGTGATGATGATGATGGTGATGATGGTGATGATAATAATGAAGATGATGATGGTTAGGGTTATGATCATGGTGATGGTGATGATGGTGATGGTGATGATGATGATGATGGTATAATGACGATTGCAAAAGCTGGTTAACATTAATAGGGACCCAGTGATGTCCCAATATGTACACCATCTTAAAAAGAACTGATATGTTCACATATCACAGTGTGTTCCCAGTCTCCCAGCCCAAACTTGAGCTCCATTTCTTGGGGGGAAAAAGCCTAAGATGCATTTGCAAGCACTTCATAGTTTATAAGGAGACTGCAGGGTCCATCTTAAAACTTAAGAGTGTTCCCAGCCTGCTTATTATCCTGGGTAATTTTTAAATATTGAGGCAAATATCTCTGTGCTTTGAAAGCTGTGTTCTGGGCATTACAAAGTTACAATCCAGAATCAGACAGTTAGTGCTGGTAGAAAAATTAAACCAGAGAGAACTACCCCAGCATTGGGATCGGGAGTGATTTGAAAGGGAAATGGACCCAACAGGAAATAAGCACGGATTTAATGAAGTGGAGGTAAATAATTACACCATTCATCTTCAGACGTTCAATAATTGGACCGGGAGCCACTGCAGGAGAGAGACAGAGAGAGAGGGAGGGAGACGGGAAAGGAGAGCGAGAGAGAAATTTGGAATGTGACATCTTTTAAAAATTTCCCTCGGCTCCTATACGCCCAACAAGATTATTGAAATCTCCATTCCCCGACGGCTTTGCGAAATGCTTGGTGTTGATAAATGCAGCTAAATACCATTCTCACGGTTTTGCTGTTCCTGGAAGTTCAAACTGAACTCTCTGCAATTTCTCTCACTGTATTTGATTATTCGGTGCTCTTGAGTTATTTTCAGTCATACTAGGTTGGTTTTGTGAGGATTTTCAGTCTTCAGTTCTGAGTATTGGTCTCTGCAGTTTTCTGTATTTTTATTATTTGTTTTGTTCTCTCTCGTTGGTTTTCTGCTTTGGTCGATCCTGTTATAACTATTTTGACCTTATTTGCTTATTTTCCAGATTTAGCGTTTTTTCTTTAATCTTTTCCATCTCGTTCTTCATTTTGTTTTGATTTTTTTCCCCTGTTTGTTCTCTGTTTCTCTTAAGGCCTCCTCTGTTCTGCTTATTTGATCTGCTGCTGCTTCTGGTTTATCTTCATTGTTGAAAGAGTTTGTGTTATTTCAAGTTATTTTCTGAGTTCAAAAAATTTGTTTATTGCACATGCATAATCTTTTAGGTATCATTTCCTTGATGATCTCAGCTCATTTTCACCAGCCTTCATTGTCTGGAGGGATTATATCTATCTCCTATTCTCTTTTGTCTTATAAAAAACAACTTTGCCTGGGATTTGGCCTCAACTATTTTTATTATTCGAAATTCGTTTTTTTAGCTCCCACGAGGAAGTGGGCTCCAGAGCCTCCGACGGTAGGAAGGGTTGCCTTCAGAAAGATCCTACCTCTGTTTTTCTATCTATCTCACTTCTTTTTATTGTGCTAAAATGTATATAACATACTATGCACCATTGAACAACTTCTAAGTTCAGTGGAGTGAAGTACCTTTACAACATGAATGTGACTGTTCCACCATCACTCTGTCTACTTCTAGAACATTTTCATCCCCCCAAAAGGAGACCCCACACCCATTAGCAGTCACTCCCCATCTGTTTATATAAAATGCCGTCCCTCACTTTCACGTAGACCTTCTTCCTCCTCTGTGTCTATTCTCTCTGTCCTCTTCCATTGGATTCTGTCCCAAGAAGTCCCTTGCAATGTACCTTCATCCTGGAAGGGAAGTCTCACAGCTTTGGGGCCCCTTGTTGCCCCCAGGCCCCTCAAAAATCTGCCAGGGACGCTTTAACTCACCCAATTTTGGATTGTGTGACCCTTCAGGTTTCACTGGGATGGCTTTTTGTTTCTATACTGTGGTAAAACAGATAAAGCATAAAATTTACCATCTTAACCATTCTCAAGTGCATAGGTCGGTGGCATTAAGCACACACACATTGTTGTGTAACCATCCGCAGCATCCGTCTCCAGAACTTTCCATCTTCCTAAAATGAATCTCTGTCCCCATGAAACATCAACTTTCCATCCCCCTCCCCCAGCCCCTGGCACCCACCGTCTACTTTCTGTCTCTACAAATTTAACTCCTCTAGACACCTCCTATAAGTGGAATTTGTCCTTTTGTGACTGGCTGATCTCACTGAACATCATGTCCTCAAGGTTCATCCACGTTACAACGTGTGTCAGAACTTCATTCCCTTTCAAGCCTGAATAATATTCCATTGTGTGGATGGACCACAGTTTCTTTATCCCTTCATCCACCTATGAACACTTAGGTTGTTTCCACCTTGTGGCTACTGTGATTAACGCTGCTATGAACATGTGTGTACAGGTATACTCTGTTTTTATGGGAAAATTGGGGGAGATTTAAAAATACGCTTCCACAATACAGAGAAAGAGATGCAGTGTATGAGACATCATGACACAATTATGTGCATAGCCTTTAACTGTATTCATAGGACAAGGACTAGAAGAAACACTGCAGTGAGCAGTTATCGTCGTGAGGTAGAAATAAAGATGGTGTAATTTGCTCCTTAAACTTTCTTATGTTTACCAACATTTCTCTAAGGAGCAGAATCAGAAAAATAAAAGTATTTTTTAATAAGATAATGCCTGACTGTGAGTTCAGTAGTAGGCATGAACCATATTACATAATTTTGTTTCCATCAGAACCTGGAACAATGGGGATTTATTTTATTTCCTCCTGGTATGTAAGTACCTCTATCTACACAGGATATTCACCTGTACAAAATAAATCGTGTGTCTATGGTACCAGGGAAATATACTTTCCAAATCACCCAAACTCTAATATTTAAATATTTTAAAATGCCTGAGAGGCAGAGAGGCGAGGTCCCCCCGTCGGAGGGGAGGGCGGGGAAATTTGAGCCGTGCCTGCTGTGTCCACACATGGTCATTTTTCAGAAGCAATGTGTCCAGCCTCGTGCTTTCCCGCAAGCTCTCTGCGGTATCAGATCCTCTCCGCTCTTTGTACTTTGTACAGGAAACTTTCCTGTTTCCTGCAGACCTGTGAACTGACCCCACCTGGGTAATCCTTTCTGGATGGTCTTTTCTAAATCCTTTCATCTCCTCTGGAGCGTTTCAAGCGACCCACTCAATTTGGATGTGTCTGTCTGTAGGGGGAGAGGGTCAAGGCCACAGTTGGGGCAGGATTCATGTTCCCTCATCAGCGCACATGCTCAGGTCCGGTGAAATCTCCAGGCTGTGCTCCCCCTGGGCAACCCCACCTGTGAGAAGCTGAGGTCTCGTCTTCAGATGAGGCGTGGCCCACCACTTCACAAACAGGAAGAACTGCACTCCAGGTCCTAATTCAAAATAACGGCAACGGGTGTGCTTCCCGAGGCTGCCTTCGCCAGGGCATTACCGAGCCTAATAACCATGTCGATGTGTTCTGACACCTGCGATAACTTTAGACTGCCAGACAAGAATTGGCCGTGCTGATCAAAAACATTCTGCCAAGGCAAACATGGAAATTAATTTTTTGAAAATCATTTCTGATTCCAAAGTAAAAGGCTGTTTTGGAAATACAACAGCTTTCGGTGAAAAAGATGGTGTTTTACTCAATGTACATACTTCGATTACAAATACGTAACTGCCTGTTTTAAATAAGTGATGGAAAATAATGAAGGGCTGGTAGGAGTAAGCTTTGCTTTGCAAAAAAAAAAAAAAAAATTTAAAGTTTCCAGGTATAATATTTACAGGATAGGGAGACGAACAAGACGGGAAGCCCCAGGCTGTGTGATCCAGAGGTTCTCTGCATGCATCGCTCTGCTCAGAGGTTCTGAGTGCATTGCTCTGCTCAGAGTTTCTCTGTGTGCATTGTTTGCTCAGAGGTTCTCTGCATGCATCGCTCTGCTCAGAGGTTCTCTGAGTGCATTGCTTGCTCAGAGGTTCTCTGCATGCATCACTCTGCTCAGAGGTTCTCTGAGTGCATTGCTCTGCTCAGAGGTTCTCTGAGTGCATTGCTTGCTCAGAGGTTCTCTGCATGCATCGCTCTGCTCAGAGGTTCTCTGAGTGCATTGCTTGCTCAGAGGTTCTCTGCATGCATCACTCTGCTCAGAGGTTCTCTGAGTGCATTGCTCTGCTCACAGTTTCCTCAGAACCCTGTGGATTCCTGCTTTTAAAGGTCATGCTCTTTCCCGGGGGCTTAAATCTGCATACCCCTCTCTCTTGTGGGACTGTAGAGGGAATGCGTTCCCTTTTTGAATCTACAACTGCCTTTCCTTGTGTCTTCACACCTGAATTTTGAAATGTTAAGTGATTTCACTATTGCCTTATTATTGTGCAATATTTACTTAAAAGGAAGAAACCATTTCAGAAACAAGTGACTCGGAGACAAAGATGTTTAAGAAGAGGCAGCGTGCTCCTTCAGACTCACACCATTTAAGCGTTGTCTCCGAATGCATGCCCCATACAAGGATGTGTCAGTCCTGGTGTGAATGCTCCTAATCCCACCCCTCAACTCCTTCGCATCACATCCATTTTCATGCTAAGCTAATACAACGGTTGCTCCATAAATCTTATTTCATGAGGATGTCCCTCCAAATGCAGCCTTAAACTTTCAGGAACTTTAAGATACTTCTAAGCGCTCGAGTCTTGTTAGAGTCCACCTGGCGACAACGAGGAACATCTCCACTCTTGCGGAGGTGATTAGATGCCGAGGAGAGGTCTAGGGACCCCCAGAAATGGGCACGGACAGATTTCCTGCCGTCAAATCAGGAGAGGTCTCAGAACGGGACACAGAGATGCATTCCTCTGAGGCGTGGGAAGGATGTGGAGATCCTGGGGCGGATCTTGGCCTGGGCTGGGATCCTGGGGCGGATCTCGGCCAGGGCCCAGTGTGTGTCGGGTGCCCAGCTGACTCTGCACAAAGCTGAAAGGGCCTGGAGTTGTGCCGGCTTCAGCCAATGGGAAGAGGAGAGGGGGATGGTTTCATGCTTGAGATCGCACCAATTAACGTCTCCACACAGCCCGGCTGTGAGGTAGGTAGAGCGGTGGGCGGTCCAGCCGCGTTGGCAGTTTCCATGTGCACCACGGAGACACGTAGGAGCTCCGTGGAGCCCACACAGCAAGTCTGCTGGAAAGGCCATAAAACTCCGGAATCCGCCAATCCCCATCCCATACTTTGGCAACGAGGTTTTATTAAGATGACTAAGCGCCCCGCTGGTGTGCATGGGAAATGTGTTGAAATAGGAGCGCCCGGGTCTTTGACTTAATGGTTTAATTATGCTACTTGGGATTTCCACGGCACAGTAACCTTGTGTGTGGGGTTTCTTCTGAGCTCCCTTTCATCCCCTCGTTTCCGAAGACAATAGGCCGATTTATAGGGAGGTGAAGCTAAATGATGGGTCAAAGCAAAAAATGGCAGAGTCCAGCCTGGGGGCAGAAGAGAAGTCAATCCTGGAAATCGGCTTAAACATAGGAGTCAGGACCTACGGCAGGATGAGTCGATGACATTTACTCTGTACTTATTTCTGTCTCCAGTGTCCAAGAATCAAGGCAGGTAACAAGGTTAGAGGAATTTTGAATACGAATCAAGCCAGTTATATGACCTACCCAGAGACCCAGAGTATTTCTCCTGTCGAAGTCTAACATTCAAAACACAACAGGTACATCATAAAAGTAATTTATTATTGCTCGCGTCCAGCCTGAGCTTTCTCCAAAGATGCAGGCCGTGACGGCCTACGTTTACGGGATAAAAGTTGACACCACAGACGGTCTTGTAGGGAGAATTTGGAGGTCTATAGATCTGTGTGCCTTCTGCATTTTTTTTTAACCATCTGACTCGCGATGGAATGCGGGGCTTTGATGCCTGTTACAGCCACGTTTTATGAGATGGAATGTTTAATATTGAAAGTCAGAGAGCGGGGAATAATCCCAGTGGGTACTTGGAAGGAGAGGAATGCGGTCGTAAAAGACTCGGTTTTTCTGACACATAAATTGCTAAAACTGTGATTGGGATCCACGCAAAGGAACCCCAAAGGCAGGCAAGATGACAGTGTCGCCAGGGGCTGCCCGTACCTGAAAGCCACGGATGCCCAAAGCCATAGGTGGATACTGAACATCCGTCAGCCTTTCTCAAGACTCGCTCACACCAGGGCTGGATCGACCATCCCAGGAAATTATGGAGTCCGTGTCCCATGTTTCACAGCAGAAACTGAAGCTCAGAGAGAGTGTGTGGCTTCCCAAGGTCACAGAGCCAATGGGTCAATGTTTTTATTATTCCCACCCCCGCCCCCGCACTACTTTAGGACATTATGCTTTCTAAACCCATTTGTGTTCTCTGTCCCTTTGGAAATTTGTATCCAAAAAAATACTTTCTTGTTTGTAAGTGGGTGGCAGAGGAAACACAGGTATTGCACACACTTTTTCTGCTGGTAACGGCCCATCTGAGAACGGTTGTTAGAGTCTGGGTGTGGTAGGACAGGGGGCACACAGCTGGTGGTGTCCAGTGTCTTCTGTTTCTCCACTGGGAGGTGGGCTCTCCCTCCGTGGGTGAGCAGTCTGCAGGATGGGGAATGTCCACCACGCTGCATCCTTTAGCCTGCCCACATCACCGTATGCAATTCTTACCCCACTTACGCACAAAAAAGAAGAGAAAAGAAAGTTGCTCCATCTTAAAACCTAACATAATGTAAGCATCCTTTACACAGCTGAAAACATCCCATCCCCTTCTCCAGAGGAATCAACCTCAAGTCTCCCCAACATGGCTCCAGGCCACACCTATGGTCTTGGGTAGACATCCATCTCTCCTCTGGTCCTGTTACAATCCTATCTCGGGATCCATCATCATTTACGGACTAATCTGCGTGACTCACCACCACCAACACCCACAGTACTAGAGGAGGGAGAATATGTGTGGCAGACGAGATCCTTGGCTTGGTTATTCCAGGGACTCACCTTGGGCAATGGAACGTGGGCAGAAGGGATAGGGCACCAGGTGAGAGTCTCGCCCTTAGGGTGCTCTGAGCATTTTCCTTGGCTGTCTTGTTCCTCTGCCCTCAACCCAAAAAGAGCATCCTCGGGCTGGCCCATCTGCCCAGGAGGAAGACGAGAGAGATGGGGAGCTCCCCTCTGCCCACTTGCCAGCAGCATGAAGTGGGGATCCCCCTGCCTGCACCCTTGAGAGAAATAAACGGGTGCTTGTGGTTCTGCCGTCCACTGGGCTTCTGTGGGTCCCTCGCAGGTGACTGGGCCAGTAAGAAGCTGCAGACGCAACCCAGGAGCGAGAAAAGCAAGCTGCAACATTCCTGCAAATGCTCTCCCTGACTGTTCGACCCCTGCCCCACATTCCCTCAGATCTCAGCATTGGCTGAGATCTGGAATTGGAACCACGGGGTGGTTGCAATTGGAACCAATTGGTGGTTCCATTGGAACTTAGCCTGTTTGTCTCTTCCTCAGCTTGCCAGTGGACCTGACAAAGTTGGTGTGACGCGTGAGGTAATAAGAAATATATATTTGGTCTTCGTCCCCGGTTCCTGGTACAGAGCTCCTAAAACCCTTGGGATGTCCTGAGTGGTGGGGATGAGACGGGCATCTGTTGTTGTTCATAACAAGCTCCTTTCCACCATACCTGAGTTTATGCTGATGAGGTGACACCTGGAGGATGGGGCTGGTTATCTGAGGAACTGACCACATAGTTAGAGGGTTGGAACTTTCAGCCCATCCCCGACCTCCAAGAAGGAGAGACGGAATGAGGATTGAGTTCAATCACCAATAGCCAAAGATGTGATCAATCATGTCTACATAATGGGACCTCCATAAAAACCCTAAAGAATGAGTTGAAAGAGCTTCCAGTTGGTGGACACATGGAGTGGATGGAAGTGTGGTGCCCGGAGAAGGCAGGGGAGCTCCACACGCCCTCCACACCCTGCCCTGTGCATCTTTTCCATCTACTGTCCCTCAGTTATATTCTTTACAATAAACGGTAGTAGTAAGTTAAGTGCTTTCCCCAGTTCTTGAGCCATTTTAGGAAATTATCAGACCCAAGGAGAGGGTCACGGGAACCCCCGATTTACAGCCAGTTGACTGGAATTGATAACCTGGACTTGCCACTGGTGTCTGAAGTGGGAGCAGTCTCGTGGGACTGAGCCTTCAGCCTGTAAGGTCTGTGCTGACTCTGGGAAGTGGGTGTCAGAATCGAGTTAAGTTGTAGGACACCCAGTCGGTCCACCAAGAGTTGGCGAATTGCATGAAGTAAGGGGAAAACCCATAATTGGTGTCAGAGGTGCAGTGGGTAAAGAAACAGTCATGGACTCTTCATGAGGAGCTGGAAGACGCCATCATCTGTTGCGAGGGTGCCCTCTGGAGTTGTCCCTTGGAGCTGGGAGGCCCTGGGTAAGATGAATTCTGGTTGTTCCATTAGAATGAACTGGTCTTTGCAGAGCTTCTCAGGTGTCACTTCACCTGCAGGAGAGCCTGCATCTGAAGGTGCCTTGAGGATTAGATGAAACCAGGTAGGAGAGAGTAAAGGTCAGGTGCACGGCTCTACTGACTTTGTGCTTTGTTTCCTTGTCTTTCAAATGGGTAAAATAATGGAATCCTCTCCATGGGGATGCAGAAGATAGAAGAAGATGCCGCCTCTGATGTCCCAAGAGCAGGGCTCTGCCTGGAGATGGCTATATAAATAGAGAGAGGATGTTGGAGGTGACTGGGTCTTCTCTTCTCTCTCCCTTGGACACAGTGAGTCCTCCACTCTGGCGCCCACATCCTGAAGTCCAGCAGGGAGGGTCCAAGTCTTCATGGCTGCATGCTCAGTTTGAGGATGGCTTGGTCACACCCATAAAGTGGGAACATGGAGGAGAAAGGGACAGACCGTTTGGTGGTCAGAGGCAAGAACCTTCATTGAGTCTTCACTGTGGGACTCAAAGAGAATGGTCTGAGATTGGTACCCCAAGGAGCTCAGAGCCAAGAACTTCACTGAATTCTCCATCTAAGACTCAAAGGGAATAGCTTGAGACTTGTACCCCCAGGAGCTCAGAGGCAGCACACCAAGATTAGGAGTTTGCACACATTGATGGTGTTCTTTAGGTGACTGTGATTCTGAGTCTCCACAGTTGACCATGACCACACTGCACCGGATTCGTCTTATTTACCACAGTGGACTCGCCATGGCCAAAACAATTTTGCAGCGAACGTCCCAACCTACTTCTGACTTGGGGAGTGGGAGTGAGAGGGGGATGATGGTGGTGATGGTGGTGGTGGTTGTGGTGGTGATGGGGTGGTGGTGGAGGTGGTGGCGGCAGTGGAGGTGGAGGTGGTGGTGTTGGTGTTGGTGGTGGTGATGATGGTGGTGGTGGTGTGGTGGTGTTGGTGGTGTTGGTGGTGATGATGGTGGTGGTGTTGGTGGTGGTGGTGGTGATGATGGTGGTGGTGGTGGCGGTGGTGGTTGTGATGATGGTGGTGGTGGTGGTGGTGGTGGTGACGGTGGTGCTGGTGGTGTCGATGGTGGTGGTGGTGACGGTGGTGGTGGTGTTGGTGTGGTGGTGTTGGTGGTGTTGGTGGTGATGATGGTGGTGGTTTTGGTGGTGTTGGTGTTGGTGGTGGTGGTGACGATGGTGCTGGTGGTGTTGATGGTGGTGGTGGTGACGGTGGTGGTGGTGTTGGTGTGGTGGTGTTGGTGGTGATGATGGTGGTGGTGTTGGTGGTGATGATGGTGGTGGTGGTGGCAGTGGTGGTTGTGATGATGGTGGTGGTGGTGATGGTGGTGGTGGTGGTGGTGTTGGTGTGGTGGTGTTGGTGGTGTTGGTGGTGATGATGGTGGTGGTGTTGGTGGTGTTGGTGGTGATGATGGTGGTGGTGGTGGCGGTGGTGGTTGTGATGATGGTGGTGGTGGTGATGGGGTGGTGGCGGTGGTGGTTGTGATGATGGTGGTGGTGGTGACGGTGGTGGTGGTGGTGGTGTTGGTGTGGCGGTGTTGGTGGTGTTGGTGGTGATGATGGTGGTGGTGTTGGTGGTGTTGGTGGTGATGATGGTGATGGTGGTGGCGGTGGTGGTTGTGATGATGGTGGTGATGGTGGTGGTGGCGGTGGTGGTGGTGATGGTGGTGGTGGTGGTCGTGGTGGTGGTCGTGGTGACGGTGGTGATGGTGGTGGTGCTTCATCTATCTTGTAAGGACCTGAGCCAGGAAATAATTCTGGAGGGGTATTAATGCTTCCTTGGACATCTTCCCACTTTTGTTTGAGACTGTGGCCATCTCTTCTTAGTTCTCCAACTACGACCATACCGCAGGGTGTGTCCTAATTAGGGAGGCAAAGGATTGAGCGTCCAGTAGACAAGAATGACCAGGAGACACCAGCTGCTATGCCCAAGTGTGTTTCCATTGCTCTCCAGGAGGACATGGGAGCTGCTGTTCTGGCTGCAGGGATATACACAGATTTCTGAGGTAGTGAGGGAATTCCTGGGGATGGCATCTATCCCATTGACATGGACCAGTCTATTTTTATTTACTGAAATCATAGATGGATTTAAAAAGAATCCACTCACACAACTCAGGTTGTTATTCTGGGTTGACACAGGGTAAATCCTATCTAATAATTCGGGGTTGCATGAGGGTGCTTGGGCTGCTATAACAAGGCAAAACAGATGGGGCAGTCATTTATTTCTCCCAGTCCTGGAGGTGGACGTCCAAGATCCAGGTGTGGGCAGGGCTGGTTCCTCCCGAGGCCTCTCTCCTTGGTGTGTAGACGCCGTCTTCTCCCCGTGTCCTCACATGGTCGTCCCTCTGTGCGTGTCTGTGTCGTCATCTCCTCTACTCATAAGGACACCAGTCCTATTGGATCAGGACCCACCCTAGTGACCTCATTTTACCTTCATCACCTCTTTAAAGACCCATCTCCGAATATAGTCACATTCTGAGGTCCTGGGTGTTAGGGCTTCAATATAGGAATCTGGGGGGCACACAATTCAGCCTATGACAGGGGTGTTTTATGCCATGGCTTTCCTGGCAAACTCAGAAGCACAGCCAGAGAGAGAGCCACGGCTCAGCATCATGTTTTGAGCGCTTCATGGTGGATATCCTGTCATACTGACCACTCTGGGGCTCTGTTATTGCCGGAATTAAATAGATCTGTAATTCCTTCTACATTGTACCACTGAACCTGTTCGCTTTGGAGATGAAAATCAGACAAAAACTGGCAGGTCTGGGAGTATGGCTCCCCTAGGATCTCCATAGCAGACTGAATTAGCATGATCCTGTGATCACCAAATGAATGGTCTTGGCGGGACGGGCGGCTGGCATGATCAAACAGGGCTTCTGCCGGCGTTGACAGGTGAGGCGCGGCGTGGCCCGGGTGCCTCTCCGGGACCTTACATCAGCAGCAGGAGGGGCGGAGCAGCGCCGGGCTCTGTGCCTTCCGAGGTGGTTACCAGGGAAACCAGAGGAGATGCTCAGACACCCAGGGACCCAGCTCTCTGAACGCACGTGGAAGCCCATATTAATCAGTGGACGCGGTGATGCTGGCCGCCTGTCTGGACCGATGCATGCAGACCTGCTGTCTGCGATGTGGCCGGTGACGGCCCGTCACAGCTCACATCTGCCCCCATTGCCATTGTGAACCAGGACCTCGCCACTCAAGGAAGGGAATTGATTTCTGCTTGGAGGGACTCCAGTTTTAATGGCTTTCTGATATTTCGGAAAACACAGTTTCTGACTCACGGTTCGAGGCTTTGAAAGAGGAGTGTTGGTACTTCGATCCCACAGAGCTGTCACTGTGAAGCATCTTCTTATTATTCTCTGCCCGGACTTGCTCCCGGGAGGAAGCCCATTGCTGGTTGGTTCTGCCAATCTTTGGGACTCTTATAGACAGAAGCAGAACATCTGTCTCTGTCCTCGTGTTTCACCTGATTCATAGCGTCCCTGCATCTGTTTCGGGAGCTTCCTCCTAACACTCTTTCTCTCCTGGCTGGACTATGCAAAGGGTAAACAGTAGAGCCAGAAACATGTCTGCTCTGCACCGTGTTGACCGCCCCCCATCTGCTGTAGGAGAAAATGTTCTTGTGACACCCGACCAGTTGTAACGTCTGGGGAGCTGTGGCTTTCCCAACCTCCCAGGGTCTCCATCCAGATTCTCTTGAATGCATGTCTCCCCCCTGTTTGATGTAGTTAGTTTTGGGGAAGGAAGATGTCTTGATATTCAGTTGCATGAGGTCATGTGATGGCTAATTTATTGTGTCAACTTGACTCGGTTGATGGGTGCCCGGATAGCTGGTCAAGCGTTATTCCTGGGTGTGTCTGTGAAGGTGTCTCCAGAAGAGATTAGCATTTGAATCTGTAGACTGAGTAAAGAAGATTGCCCTCCCCATTGTGGGTGGGCCTCATCCAATCAGTTGAGGGTCTGAATAGAACAAAAAGGAGGAGGAACGCAGAATTCTCTCTCTGCTTGAGCTGGGACTCCGTCTTCTGCTGCTCTTGGATGTCGTCCCCCCTTGTGCTCATGCCTTCAGGTTTGGACTAGAACTTACACCATCGGCTCTCCTGGGTCTCCAGCTTGTAGCCTGTGGGATTCTCATCTTCTTTAATCATATGAGCCAATCTCTCCTAATAAATCTCTTTCTAGAAATCCATCTCTCTGTCTGTCTATTTGTCTGTCTCCATCTCTATCCTATTGCTTCTGTTTCTCTCAAAAGCCCTGACTCACACAGGTTGGGTCCATTATTTGAGACTCAGCCCTGTCACCACCCACATAGGAAGGCCACTGAGAGTGAGATTCCGAGGGCCAGTGCCCCTTCCACCACCCCCCATGACCACGTTCACCTCTCAGCCCCAGAATGTTCAGATTTCCTGACCCAGGGCTGAGTTGGACTGGGCAAGGATGTCCTTCATCTCAGAGCCTGGTTGCCCAAGCTTCCGTCAGGCATACGGCTGATGCTTTGTCCTGGGTACTTAAATTTAGAGAATTCACAACTGTCAGTCTACATCCTTGCAAATTTACTTATTCACTTATTGTATTTGCAGGGTGTTCTAATCTCTCAATGTCGACGTCACTACGTTGGCACCAACTGGAGAGAATGGATGGAATGGTAGGCACCAGAAGACCAGCTGTTAATGGGACAGATCTGTGGACCAGGGGGATAGCCCCAGAGTGGTGCCACAGAGGCAGAACTCATGCTGGACCCAGCTCTGGAACACCGACGGCCCTTGTGTACCCCCATTCCTTCCCTCATTCTTGCCATTCACCTCAATAGAACAGACAACTAAAGAAATGGACAATTCTTTCAAACGCCTCTTTCTCCACTTCAGGGAAGCAGAGCATTTCCTGGAAATGATCATGGCTGTTCGTTTGAACCATCTAGACTCAAGACATTTTAGGAAGGAAGTTGGGGGCGATGTAGATATATTATGGAGGTCAGACAGACCATGTGGAATCCATGGAGTTCAACCAGGTATAGCTAAAAACCAGAGCCTGTTTAAGAGCTGTCAAAATGACACATCCGCTCCCAAAAACATCCGAGCAGAGAAGCCATTTCCGTCAAAATTTGGAAGAAGTAAAATGCTTTCTTCCTCTTTCCCTGCCATTAAGCCAGATAGCCCTCCTCTTCACAAAAGGGTCTCCCAAAACAGGTTGCCTTTTGCAACTTTTCAATGACATTTAGAATGTTAGTAGTAGCTGCTAATTTTTCCTGCAAATAGCAGAGCCTAGACCCAAAAAGAACAATCCTTCCCTTGTCCACCAGGACCATCCTCCGGCGAAGCCCCAAAACCTAAAGGAGTTTTGGGACAATTTGATGGATCAACTCGTATTTTTCTTCTTCCAATGTTCTAGTTGTTTTTATAGGAACTCGTTTTTTCTGAACTTTCTTTTTTTTTATTAAAGTATAATATCTAAAGACTGTAAAATGTGAAAACCATATGTTATGGCTCCATGAGCTCTTACAAATGTGTCCTCCCTTGTAAATATCTTCCAGATTCAGAAATTGAACATGAGCAGCACCCCAGAAGCTTCCCTATGTTCATCCTAGGCAAGATCACCAACCCCAAAGAGCCTTGGCTCTCTGTTGTATTTTGGTAAATCTTTCTGCCTCGTCTTGGTCTTTCACGTAAAGGGGAATGGGTGACGTGTGGTCTTTTGTACCTGGCTTCCTCACTCATCAATATATCTGCAATAATCATTAATTATCCACATTGTGTCAGGTGGCCATAGGTCATTCTTCATTGATGTCTAATATTCCACTCTATGAATGCACTAAACGACATTGACCACGTCACCATGGATGGACTTGTGGGTTTCTCCAGTTGGGCATGATGAATCAAGATGTTATGGACATCCAGGTTCCTGGGTCTCAGTGCACTCAAATCTGATGGGCACACGTCTCAGAGAGTAATGGTTGGGTCATCATTTCACTGTATATTCAATGTCAGTAGACACTGCCTGAACGCTTTCCAAAATGCTTGTACAAATATCCTCTCTTGCCAGGACGGATACAAGTTCCATTCTCCCCACATCCTTCCCATCACTTGAAATCAACATTTTCTTTTCCGCCTTGGTTCAGCTTTTCATCAACGTAAGACACATATGCAGAAATGCCTACTGCTCATAATTGTCCTTCTTAGTAAGCTTCAACTCCTCCTTGTATCAGAGATGTTTCTCTGGATTTTTCTCTTCATCGTTGAGTTGCATCCTAAATCATTCTAGAACATTCCACATTCCTCTGCCAACGATGCTTGATGTTCACAAAACAGAGTTCAGGAGGAGCAGGTTACGGTGTGTGATCTGATGAGAAGGCGTGTGTGGGTGGCCCCGGGTGTCAGTTTCTGGTGGGAAATACAGAATTTTTGAGGACTTTTCATTTTCCGAGGCTCCGAGCGTATGTAGAGTTCTCTGTGGGGGACAGGGGGCCGGATGGCAGTCGGGGTGCCTCAGAGCTTCCAGGGTGTTGGTTCCACGCGGGGCTGCCTCTAATTACCCAGGGTAATCTACCGGCGGAGGCGCCAGGGAGCGCTCCGAGGTCTGGTAATCTATGGAGATGTAAGCTAATTACTTAATCGCTTGCATTTGTAAATCACATTATTGGAAAAGAAATTACTCTGGTGATCGAATTACAGATATTTATCTGCTAATAGCCCTGATTAACTGGTAATGTTAATCTGTCATCTTGAAAGCTAATATTAACAGCATCAATCTCCCCGGAAAGTAAACAGTTTATGGGAAATAAAACTTGGGTCTATTTAAAGTGCGGGGTGTCGGAGATGCTGGATCCCGGGTGTAATGGGGTTGAGTCCAGTTGGCCCATTAACACTTTGTAGATCACATAATGCCCCTCGGGAGAGAACAGGGGATGCCCTGCTGCATTTGACCAGTACAGAGAAGGTACATGGACACCCCTGGGAATAATTGGTTACCAGCAAGTTTTGAAGGCTCCGGAAAACAGGTCCCCCAGGGAACACCCTCAACGTTGACTCACGAGTCTTCTCGATAACAAACGTCATCTGAAGTTCCAAGAAAGGCAGAATTTATTTACCCAGCAGGTACCTGGCAGATGTCACTGGTTTCCACTTTAGCGAAATAAATACTGTTCTTTTTAACGAGAGTCGATTAAGGTAGAAAGTTGGAGAGTCAAGACCTTCTCTTCCAATTGCAGGAATAACCATTGTGGGATATGAAATTCCCAATGGACTTTGCCGGGCTGCATGCCATTGCAATGAATAATTGTCCGAGCAAAGGCTGGCGTTTTGAGAGAAGCTGCTTCAACGTCCCGTCTGCTTCCTGGGGTGTCCAGGGTCCCTGGGGTCTTGGGACCCTCACTGGACGTGGGACAGTAGCACTGAAGGAGTTGGTGTTCCTCAAGCCACGCACCTAGAGCCCAGCTGAGCTCTGGGCAACACCCAGAACTGACCCAAAGTCGTATCTCATGGACGCACCTGGTATTTTTTTCTATTTATTTTTTTCCATCTTTATTGAGATATGATTGACAAATAAAAATTGGGCATATTTAAGGTGTACAACGCGATGATTTGATATATGTACATATTGTGAAATGGTCAGCACAAGCTAATCAACACACCTATCACCTCCCATGGTTACCACTGGGGCGAGAAGGTTTCAGATCTGCTCCCTTAGCCAGTGTCACGTATTTGACACAGCATTGTTGACTAGAGTCTCCGTGCTGTACGTTACTTGCCCAGGACATACTCATCTTGTAGAAGTGGAAATCTGCACTCTTGGACCAATGTCACTCATTTCTTCCTCCCCCCAGCCCCTGGCAACCACCATTCTCACTGTTTCTAGGAGTTTGACTATTTTAGATTCCACGTATAAGTGAGATCATGCAGAATTCATCCTTCCATGTCTGGCTTATTTCACATAGCATGATGCCCTCCGGGTTCATCCATGTTCTTGCAAGTGGTAAGATTTTATTCTTTTTTATGGCTGAATAATATTCCATTATACATATATGTAGAGAGAAAGAGATAGAAATATATACAGAAATATATAGAGAATATAGAGTATTTAATATAGAAAATATATAGAGAATGTATATATAGAGATAGCGTATATATAGAATATTTAGATAGAATATATAGAGAATATATACAGAAATACTATATATAAATGTGTGTGTGTATATATATATATATATATATATATACACACACATACCACATTTTCTTTATCCATACATTGGTTGACAGATGCTTAGATTGTGGACATATCTGGTTTTATAAACAATTATTTTTATAAAAAATGACAAGACATCGGCTAACAAATAGAAAATCACCGCTGAACTGTGGGACACTGCACATCCTCTGTGGCCATTTTATGAGAGTTCTCCACAAAGACCATGGTTTCCTTTCCAGCTGTCTCGTCCCCCTGGAGCCCACAGCTGAGAGGAGGATGAATAGGGAATTTCCCAGCAGTCTGTGCTGTGCCGGGCCATACCTGTCGGGGAGGAGGGAATATTCCGTGTTCCTTTGCAGTGTTTCATCCTCTCTCCAGGATATTGGCAGGGTGAGAGGGGTGGAATAAAGTCTATCCGAGTTAGCTTTATAAAAATGGGCATCTTTCAAAACCGATTCATGCTTCTTGTTAACACTGGAGGAATTGAAACAGCGAAGCCAACAGACAGGAGGTGAATAGATTGCAGGACGGGCATGAGTGGGAACGTGTTAGAAAACATGACTTATGGGTCTTTCTAAGTCATCAAGTGTTACAAGTTGAATTGTGGTCCAGTACTTGTGGATGGGACCTTATATGGAAATAGGGTCTTTGCAGATGTGATTAAGTGAAGGATGGAGATGAGGTCATCCTGGATGAGGGTGGCCCTAAACCCAATGACAGTGTCCTCATCAGAGACAGAGGAGGAGACACAGACACAGAGGAGAAGCTGCGTGGAGATGGAGGCAGAGATGGAGGAAGGCGGCCACCAGCCCAGGGACGCCTGGAGCCCCAGAAGCTGGAAGAGGCAGGAAGGACCCTCCCCTAGAGCCTCCGGAGGGAGCGCGGTCCTGCCACCCCTTCATCTCAGACGTGTGGTCTCCAGGACTGGGGGAGGACAGAGTCCTGTGGTTTAAGCCCCTGGTTTGTGGTCCTTTGTGGTGGCTGCCCCAGGAAATGAATACATCTGGGCACAGACATTTGCCTCTGGAAGGGGCAAGCTGTTACCACGTGGCTAACTCCTTCCATTGGACATTTGGGTTCTAATTATCAGGGAAAGAAAAGGACACACCCCAAAGCGTTCTGCCGGCCACTCCCCCACCCACAGAACAGGTGAAACGCACCTGCTGTCCTCCAGAGATCGCCCTTAAAAAGGGCATGTGGTGTGGGACCAGAGGAAAGACACCAGTATCCTGTCATTGGCTCTGAGTGGTGGGTGCTGCTTCCAAAGACAGAAAACACCAGGTTGCCTGACATATCGCTTTTTCCTGAAGCTCTTATCAGAGGAGGTTCACATCTTCCCAATTTCCCACCGACCTCTGTCTCATCTCCACATCTTTCCTCCTGCCCTCTTGTGTTCCCATTACCAGGTTCACAACCTCCCGGAAAAGGTCAAATCCTTCTTGGATTCACTCATCGATTTTCATCAGTACTGTTTCCCACATAAGCTGCCATCTGCGTTAAGGTCTGTGGCAGCTACAGAATTTTGCTGCTGTGTTGTAAATATATAAATATTCATTCACTGGGAAACAAGACAGCTTTGCAATTGACAATGCCGTAACGGGGTTTTCTATGAAGTCTGGCTATTGACTGCATGTAGGTTCAACAAGCTCAATATCATTGTTATAACAAAATATATAAAACAGCATAATTTAATATGAAAGTGTGCCGAGGTGGGAAATTCATAGAGTATGGGGAAACCATCAAGACATATTAGAGGGTCTTGAAGAACAAAGCAGACTTCCAAAGACCTCAACGTTGAATCCTAAATTTTTCGTGTTGGTAAATTTGCTGTGGTGCGTCTGAAGTGTCTCCTGGAAGCAGAATCACCCCCAGTTGAGAACTGCTGCTCTGGAGAAAAATTGGATCATTGTTGACACAAATTGTACCTTGTCCCCACTCTCAGCGTTGTCACCTTTCACAATACGATCCACACCTGGGTCACGTCCCAGACAACCTGTCTCGTTCGAATTTGAAGCTCTTTCTTCTTTGGTGTGAGTTTCTTCCCGATGGCATTCTCCAACACTCGTTCCTAACATGGTCCTTGTTACTGCCTTTGTAAACTGGAGTGACAGCTCTGTGGATTTCTATTTCGTGCATCTCTCCAATAATTGGCTAATTGCTCCTTTTTTTCCCAAAACATCTATTAAGTTCAATGGCAACCCCAAGGCACATTAAACATACAAAATTTTTAAACATTAATAATTCTACTTTGGGTCACTTTTCCTTGTTTTTTCCTCAAGCTGCCAAAAATTTCAAGGCGCCGGTTGGAATGTTCTCAGTCAGAGCTGGAAGAAGATCACTTTACTATTGCCCAAAGATGTTCTGACATCTCAGGTCCAGACAAATTAGTTTCCACCCTTTTCCCCTGATGTCTGGTAAATTTGTTAACTCATTTTCTTTAATAACCTCAACTTTCCATTCTGTCTTGTAACTTTCCAAATGGGTCCCATAGCATGCGTGGTATTTCCTTAGAGGAAGTCATTTCACTTTGATTAAGTTGTAAGTTTTCATCTCTCTCCTCTTTCTAAGTACCCGATACTCTGAAGCATATTTTTCATCCCATTTCCACAACATGCCCAAAGCGGTCACTGATATTTTTTGATCAATGAGTGCTAACGTTTCACACTCAATCAAAAGGAAAAAAATCAGCCTAAGTAAAAATTCAGAGTGTGTGTTTAATGAATCATTCACGCTTCTCCAGACTCGACTGTGAAGGAGAAAGGGGAAATGTGCAGAACTTAGGGCTGCCGTCACAGATCTTTCTGGATGTTTAGATGCTCGTCAAGGACTCTGGATTTTTTTGTAAAGACAATGGGGATTCTCCTGGACCCTGACGAGCATATTCCGTGCTGGCTCTTCACCCTGAGATGGAGATAAACAATGTTCCCGTGTAGAGTGAGAAGCTCCCTTCTCTGCACGACACTTACTCCTCCAGAATTCACAGGGACGGCGTTTTTCTGACTCAACCCAGCGCCATCATCGCACTCCTTTCTTCTGACACTGAGCTATGAGACTATTACCACCTCTGGGCTGCATGCAAGGAAGCCATGTTGCAGAACAGACTTCAGATGTAAGAGGACTGAGCACAATCAGTCCTTTGCAGCCCATTTAGATGGAAGTTCTTGCTCCAAAGGTGAGCATTCCCACAATTTGCGGTAAGAACAGACTCAGAATTGGTGTGGTTTTCGTCCTTTCCCAGTGGGTGTTAATGGTACAACCAAGGGGTTGGAAGAGGGGCAGACTCCACCCTGATCAAATGGGTTGAACAGTAGATACTTAAGGCTGTCTGGGGAAATCAACCTCCAGACAGGAGAAGGTGCTGGAAGTCCTAATGTCCCAAGTTTGGATTGTCTCCTCAAGACTGGCTGCAGAATTCCTGCATCCTGTTCTTCTCGGTCTTCCCTGCCCGCACATGGTCCTGTCCATGAAGCATCTCTTGGCTTGTGGCCGCATCACTCCAGTCTCCGCCTCCGTCTTCACGTGGCCGTCTTCTCCAAGTGTCTCTCACATCGTCTTCCTTTTGTGCATATCTGTATCCAAATTTCTCATAAAGACACTAGTAGTATTGGATTAGGATCTATCTTCACTTGATCACATCCGCAAAGACCCTATTTCCTAATAAGGTCACATCTACAAGTACCGGGGGTAAGGACCCCCACATATCTTTTTCGAAGACACAATTCAACCCACAACATGCTGCCCAATAGAACTCTCTGCGAGGATGGAAACGTCCTATTCTACACTGTCCAATATGGAATCCACCAGCCACATGTGGCTAAGGGCAACAGAGGAATTGTTTAATTTAATTAATTGTAACAAATTTCCATTTAAAACACCACATATGGCTACTAAGCATAAAAATGTGACTGGTGCCACTGAGGAATTGAATGCTTAATTTAATTAACTGCAATAATTTACATGTAAAAGCCACATGTGGTTGGTGGCTGCCATATTGGATAGCACGATTCTGGGGAATTTCTAAGTGACGTGGGTATGGAGGTGAAGCTTGTTTGAATCTTTCTTTTATTCAGTCAGAAAGCATTTATTGAGTGCCCACTCTGCGCCGGGCCCTGCAGCTGTGACCAGTAGTGCCCCCACGGAGGTGACATTGTCACTGTGTAGACGGACAATAGAGCAACACATAGTTCTTAGATTGGTGAAGATAAGTGTCCCAGAGGAAAACGCAGCCAAGTGAACTGGTGGGGTACAGGGTGGGGACAAGCACGTAGCTGTGTTGTTAGGGTGCTTGGGGCTGGCCCGTGTTGACATAAGAGATGGCAAGTAATTTGGCGGAAGCCGTGTTGCCTAGTGGTTAGAAGTGCAGAATCCAGAGCCAAACACCAGCTCTAGTTAATGAACCACTGTGTGCCTCAGTTTCTCTGTCTGCTAATGACAGAACTCATCAGGAAGATTAGATGAGCTAATGGGGCTGAGAGTTTAAGGAGAGGTTAGAACCCATTAAGTGCTGAGAAAATACCAGCCACAATCTTTCCTGTGAACAGTTTGATGTTCTAGCTCCTCTGCAGGGTACCTGGGTTTAGGGTTAGGATTCGGGGGTGACCTTTTCTTCCTGGTGCTTCCTGAGCAGTGGCTCATTGAAAGGGTGAGCTGCAGTGATGAGCATGTGGTCTGTGGTTGGTGATGGTCAGGCTGAGAATTTGGAGAACAGAAAACGCTGAAGGGCTCAAAATGGGCGATGGTGCTGGCAAGGAACTGTGTCCATTTCCCTCCAAATTATTTTCTTGGTGAACTGTTATGAGCCCATATCTGTGTGTATCATGTATACATGGTTATCATTGTGTTCAAGGCACTTTGTGACTGTGGCAGACAGAACAGTGGTCCCAAAGATGTGCTCATCCAAATCCCCGTGTGGTAGAGAGAATAATGTCCCCAAAGATGTCCACGTCCTGATCCCCGTGTGGTAGACAGAATAATGTCCCCAAAGATGTCCATGTCCTAATCCCCGTGTGGTAGACAGAATTATGTCCCCAAAGACGTCCACGTCCTAATCTCCATGTGGTGAACAGAATAATGTCCCCAAATATGTCCACATCCTAATCCCCTTGTGGTAGACAGAATAATGTCCTCCAAGACGTCCACATCCTAATCCCCACATGGTAGACAGAATAATGTCCCCAAAGATGTCCACGTCCTAATCCCTGTGTGGTGGACAGAATAATGTTCCCAAATACGTCCACAATCTAATCCCCGGGTGCTAGACAGTATAATGTCCCCAAAAATGTCCACGTCCTAATCCCCATGTGGTAGACACAATAATGTCCCCCAAGATGTCCACGTCCTAATCCCTGTGTGGTGGACAGAATAATGTTCCCAAATACGTCCGCATTCTAATCCCCGTGTGGTAGACAGAATAATGTCCCCCAAGATGTCCACGTCCTAATCCCCGTGTGGTGGACAGAATAATGTTCCCAAATATGTCCGCATTCTAATCCCCATGTGGTAGACAGTATAATGTCCCCAAAGATGTTCACGTCCTAATTCCCGTGTGGTGGACAGAATTATACCCCCAACATTCTAATCCTTGAAACCTGTGAATGTTATTTCATATGATGTTATAAACTAAATGTGTGTGTACCCCCCAAACCTCACATATTGAATCCCTACCCACGTTGGGTCAGTATTAGGAGATGGGCCTTTGGGACGATATGAGGTCGTGAGGGTGGAGCCCCCGTGAATAGGTTTAGTGTCTTTATAAAAGAGACCCAGAGAACTCCCTCACCCCTTCCACCCCGTGAGGACACAGTGAGAAGATGACCGTCTACGAGCCAGGAACAGGTCCTCACTGGACACAGGATCTACCAACATCTTCGTCTTGGACTTCCAGCCTCCAGAGCTGTGAGAAATAATTCTCTGCTGTTTATAAGCCATCCAGACTATCGTATTCTGTTATCACAGTCCAAAGTGACTAAGACACATGGCAAAAGGGGCTTGGCAGTTGTGATAGTTCATGATTTTGAGATGGGGAGATGATCCTGCATTACCCAGGTGGACCTTAAATGTGACCCTAAACGTCCTTATAAGACAGAGACACAGGGAGTCAGAGTTAGAGAAGAAGACACGAGGACGGAAGCAGACGTCAGACCCAGGGATGAGAAGATGCTATGCTGCTGGGTTGCAGTTGGAGGAAGCAGTTATGAGCCGAGGAATGAGATGCCTCCAGAAGCTGGAAAAGACGAAGAAGCAATTTCTCCCCTGGCCGCACATTGGTTCTAGCCCAATGAGACTTGTATTGGATTTCTGACCTCCAGAACTGTAACAGCACAAATTTGTGCTCCTAAGTCACCAAATGAGTGGCCATTTATTTCAGCAGCTTCAGGACACTCATTCAATGGTGAGCTCACAAATATAGCTTTCGGGTGCAAACAGGTGTGCTGGGTCACCCCGTGACCCCTGCGTTCAGATCCTGGCTCAGCAACTGGGACAAAAGCCCTTAGTCTTCCTCCTTCGACTCTGCCTCTGGTTATAAAGCCAGACAAAATCTAGAAAGCTCCAGTGCCCCGCACACCAACTGCTCTTTAAGGAAAAAAATGGCGGTCATTAAAAACTTGACCTATCTCCATAATAGCACTCATTAGAAACCATGAATATTAGTGCATGTATTTGACATGAAGAAATCTTTGCAGATGTCAGAAGAAAGTATAGCGAACGCTTTCCTGCACAGCAACCGTTTATTGTACATCCACATTTATTAAATAACTAGCCTCTATCTTGAAAACCATAGGAAGCATGGATCACCATATCAGAAGCAGAAGAAGGCTTCTCAAGTGGTTGTAATCTTATTTTGACCAGGAATCATACAGCATCTCTTCAAATGCTTTCTTTATATTACACGTGAAGGTAATGTATTTTAATTAATAAAACGGAATGGTTTTTAATGGGTTCAAAATCATCTTGGAAATCCCAGCTGTGCATTGATGGAGCATTCTGGCCGCTGTCCAGCCTGGAGGGCAGCAGAGATAGAAGCTTTGTCTCTTCCTGGAGCTCGTCACTAGGACTCAGGCCCCAGGTGGCCCCTCCTTCATCATCCATCATCACCAGCTCTCGCCTTCAGCATCTCCGACTAACTCAGCAAAAAGTTGCAATGGATACTGCAATTTGTTATCTCTGAATCTACACCCACCCACCCTTTGAGGGGCTGGGGTGTTTTCAAGCATCCCACTGACTTAAATGAATGCTGCAGAAATATGCAGGAACAAGCTCACTGTCAGATCCGAGCTAAGAATCACATTGTTTTCAGGTGGGAGAAGAGGTATCTCACCGCTACATGAAACAATTGTCAGAGAGCCAGTCTAAACAGCTCCTTTTCATATTTTCTCCTTAAAGGAAAGGTGAGCTCGCAGTCACTACTTTGTCTGCGAGGAGATTGTGGGGTATGAGGAAGTGGAGAAATGTTTCTGTGGCCATAAAAAATCAGATGGTGGGGGATACTGCACACTCTTAGGGTTTTAAAGGACTGAGAGTTCTGGCTATTGACACAAGAATCTCTCATCATTAAGGGTTCATGGAGGGATGGACCTTTAATGGGTTCATGGAGGGATGGAGAGACCCCAACTACCCCCCAATCCTCTGGGGCCTCATTTGCTGGCTTGACCCCCCAAGTAGGCAACACCAGCAAGGAGACATTTGGCCACCAGACAAGCTCTTTTTCATCAGCCTTCAAGGTGCATTTCCCTGATTACTGGGGCTCTATTTGTGATATCAAGGAAGACTGCCTGTAGATTTATCACCATATCCTAAATAAATCACCATCTGACACGAATCCACTTGGGGGTCCGGAGGTATCTGTGTTCATGTGCTCAGTGTTCCAGCCTGTTAGATATAGGCACCCAGACTCCCAGCCTTCAGGTCCCTGGTCTCCACACTGGGTGCATGGCTGAATGTTGAGTGAGGCAGGAGGCACTCCCAGTGTCCTTGGGAGAAATGGGCCCAGGAGGGGACTGGTGCTGGCTGGTGTCCAGTAGTACTTTCCTGGTGCCACACTGGGATTGTAGCTCAGGTCCATTTACCAGGTCTGTAGTTGAGGACTGTGTCCTTGAGAAATTTACAGACAGAGCAGTGGCCACTCGGTGGAGGAGGGTGTAGTGGGTTGAATGGTGGCCCCCAAAAGATATGTTCATGTTCTGACCCCCGGTACCCGGGAATAGGACCTTATTCGGAAATAGGGTCTTTGCAGATGTGATTAAGTGAAGGATGGAGATGAGGGCGTCCTGGATGAGGGAGGCCCTACATCCAATGACAGTGTCCTCATCAGAGACAGAAGAGGAGACACAGACACAGAGGAGGAGCCACGTGGACACGGAGGCAGAGATGGAGGGAGGCGGCCACCAGCCCAGGGACGCCTGGAGCCCCAGAAGCTGGAAGAGGCAGGAAGGACCCTCCCCTGGAGCCTCCGGAGGGAGCGCGGCCCTGTGACCCCTTCATCTCAGACGTCTGGTCTCCAGGACGGGGTGGGGAAGAATCCTTGTGGTTTCAAGTCCCCTGGTGTGGAAGGATGTGTTATGGCTGCCCCAGGACATTTATGCAGATGCAATACCCAGTGGGGCTGGGGTTGAAATGCCATCAGACAAACCCCAAATGAGCCACATAATGAGAGTAGTGGAAAACAGGTGGCAGAGGGGGATGTTTTTAGCTGTAAGTATGGACATATCTGTTCAAAACTCCATCACCCATCCAGGGATAACTCTGCATTCGGGGGCAGGGCAGCGGCATTGAAGAAGGAATGTGATATAATAAACATGGAGAAATGATGCTCTGCCTCGATCTCCCCTCTTTTCCCCATCAACTGAGGGTGGGCCAGCATTGGTACACCCCCCAATTCACCTTGAAGAGTGGTTTGACCTGGGCTGCCAGACCTTGGCACGTGATCTTGTCAGGATGGAGAGTTTCTCTTCTACAGAAGTATGGAGTCCTTCTCGTCATTTATAACCATCCCCTGCAATACCAGCCTCCAGCTTCACGTGGATCTGTGCCCCAGTGAGTCACAGGTCTTGGCGGGAAAAGGAATTCTTATGGGCACCAAAATAATGGTTGTCTTCATCAAAGCTGATCCATCACCGAGGGCCTGGGCAGGGAGCAAGCTTGGCACACACACTGTGAAGAGGAATCAATCAAAGTTGGTTTTGCCTGTGTGGGTGGAAGCAAGCCTGTGTCCACACAACCTCAAATTCCCCAAGAAAACAACGTCGTGTGGTTTCCTGTGTTCTCTGCCTTGTTGCCGGGAACCTCTCTGAGGCCATTTGAAGAGCCATGTCTTCACTAAGGAAATGCCACCAGACTGATGGGAGGAGCCGGTGTTCTTTCTTGTGGTCTAGAGGGAGCTGTTCTCACAGCAGCGTGACCCTGAGTTACTTGTAACCACACCAGAGAGGCATTTCCCCATCCACAAAGTGCTAGAATGTTCTCTGTCTTACTTTGTGGGCTGTAAAATATTTTACAAGAGAGTCAATGTGGGGAAATTGATTGTGAAATAAATCTCCATAGAGGACTCCTTTGAGTGTCTATTGGATGATCCATAAATTGCAGCATAAGGAGGGGATAAAGTAGAGATTCGGATTCATGGGTCTCTGCTACAAGAAAATACCAGTGGTGAAAATAATGTCACAAATGCAACTCACAATGTATAGACACGAGTTACCTCATTAGACAGTCACTGTCTTTGGAGAAGAGATGATGGAGACTTGTCAATGTGAAGAGACCATTGGAGGACATACGAGGAAGACATCATGAGTTATGGTACCAACCCCAAGAGACGAGGAGCCCCAGAGCTGACGGAATTAGACTTCCGCTTCTTCCTTTTCCTCACCATCATCATGGTCCTCAGATCCTCAGTGAGCTCATGAGGGTCAGCAAAGGCAGCCCCATGGCTACATCCTAGAGGCGGAGAAAACACAACCATCTTTCCTTAAAACCCAAAGTTGACTTTGGTTTACATAGTAGACTTCCTGTGTTCTTTGGTTCACAACATTGCTTTCCAAACCCAATATGACATTTGGAGAAACTGAGGAATAAAGAGCCATACCCTCTTCCAATCCGTGTTCAGAGATGTCAGGTGGGTGCTGTAAGTCACCCACAAATAGATGGTCTTTCTTCACATATCTTTCATTTCCAAGCTGAAGTTTGACCAGACTTCACATTCTGCATGGCATCGGCAAAATATCTTTTCTTTGCGTGCCAGCGCTCGTTCCTTCTCTAGATGCTTGAGCCAAATTGCTCTACCACAGTTCACCTGTCATTCCTTCAGATTCTCACAACTGCTTCACTCTGGGCTGTACATCTTGCTCGTTAGTTGTGCATACATTGTGTTGTCGTATGCATCCATGGGCATGAACTCTGCAGCAGAGTTAACTCTGTTTCTTAATGTTTGTTTTCTGAATTTTGTTCCTTTGTATTGCAGTCAGTCAAAAAATGCAGACATTGCTGTAAGTTTGATAATTTGGAAACATATGAATGCATTCCTTCACAAGGTGTTGGACAGTTTCATGGACGGGATCTTTGCTAGCGTTGAGTAGACCGAGAGATGCTTTCCTTTCTTCGTGGAGATTACCGTCTTTGGAGGGTGTCAGACAATACACAGATAACCACGCAAATGTGCATGTGACTCTGCTGTGCCCAGGGTATACAGAAGGTGCAGGCAACTGAGTCACGCCCTCACTGGGTTTCCAGAGGATCCTACAAAACAACGGTTCTATAGTCTTCCATTGGTTATGTCTCTCCCCAGTTTCCCTCCCTTTCATCTCACTCACCCCTCTGCTGCCTCTGCCCTTGTCCTATGGGTGTCAGACCAGGATCCTTGGTCTTGGAGAACATTGGTCTACTCCAACCAGAGGTGGTGGAATCATAGACCCTTCTGCTCCCTGGAAACACAGTTTTGCTTTTCCAGATTCCTTAGACTTTCACATCTCCAAAATAATCCACCATTTCTCTTGTAATATTAGCCGTGTTCCTGTAGTTCAGGGGTCGCCAGGATCATCTTCGGGTTCAAGAATTTGCTAGAAAGACTCACAGAGCTCAGAAAAGCTGTCATACTCGTGGTTTTGGATTATGACAGTGAAAGGATGCAGATTAAAACCAGCAGAGGGAAGAGGTGCCTGAAATGAGGTCCAGGAGAGACCAGGCGTGAAATTACAGGGATCCTCTCCCAGTGGAGTCGCAGATTTAATTCTCCCAGAAATGATATGCGACAACATGCATGGGGTATTGTCAACATGGAAGTTCACCTAGGCTTGTTGACCAGGGTTTTTGTTGGTGGTCAGTTATGTAGGCATGGATGACCACCCATGTGGCTGACCTCAGTCTCCAGCCCCTCCAGTGGTCAAGCTGATTCAACATGGCCCAGGACCCCCCCCCAAATCACATTGTTAGCATAAATTACCAGCTAATCAAACACACACTCATCAGGCCAGGCTTAGAGATGACCTCCCAGAAGCCAGTTTTCATGCAACGTGAAATCTTTAGTGCACAGTCCCCAGCAGAGCAATGAAGCAACATCTTAACTGCTCATAGAGCGTAGCGTTTATGCATTAGAATGTTACAGCTCTGTTCTGATCACCTCCTGTTCACCCTGTTGGTGAAGGAGGGCTTCCCTACCCTAAATAGCATGAGATGGCCAACTCGTGCACAATGCTGACTCCTGGATGGATGAAGTGGACAACACTATGTGGGTCTCACTTGCTCACAGCTGGAGAGGAGCACCCAGTGGGTCACTCAGGAGTATAATCGGGAGCAGAGGGAACCAACAGGGGCCATGGGAGGCAGGCTTTGTCGTAACACAAAGGTGGGTGCCCTGATCCCACAGGAGGATAAGATGGGTTTGCTTGAGCAATTTTGCAGGCTGGCAGGGAGGTGAAACCCGTTAAGTTGAGGACCAGGTTGGGGGGTGTCTGACCCAAATGATGGAGGAACTAGCCAAGTGGGGAGTCTTTCCTACTGGGTGGGGGACTTAATTATGGTTAGGTCTCTGGGCTTCTGTGAGCCTCCAAGATGTCAAGGCAGACCTTGAAATTTTAGATCTTGCAATGCAATAGTCCCTTCTCTGTAGCAGCGAGTAGGTTAGGAATCACACGCCAGTTAAGTCCCTCTACTGATGCTAAATGTCATCAAGGTAAACAACAGAGATGCTGATCTGATATAGAGGATGGACAACGAAGGCATTCTGGAGAAGGCATCGGTCAGCTGAGGTTGTGGCAGCCTCTTTAGCCCTGGAGAGAAAGGTCCTGCAAGGTGGCGACAAATGTCCACCATGGCTGGGATGCAACCTGGGGTGAGAAGCTGCAGAAAGGAAGCTGGACACAGCTGTGTGGCCCCTGTGGGCCTGAGCAAGACTTTGGTCTTCTGAGAGCAATGGGGAGCTGTCGTGTGGTCTTGAGTCGCTGGGTGACATGACCAGAAGGGCCTCTGGCTTTGGTCTGAACGTGGTTTGGAGAACGGATTGGTGGGTCAGGATGGGCTCTAGGACGCCAGTTATGAAGCTGGCTTGGCCACCGGGACATGAATGATGGGTGGTGCACCCAACTGTTGGCCAACGCTGGGCTTCTTTCTCTACAAAGAGAACAGAGACAACGTCTGCAGTGAACAAGGGCACAGAGCGGGCTCTCGCTGGGATGAGCAGCTCCCAGCCGCTCAACGTCAGCAGCCAGTTCTGACAATAGTGCCCAGGCAAAGCCAGACATCACTCGCCCATCTGATTCTCTGGCTTGGACCAGAAAGAACCATCTCAGATTGGTCCCCAGAATTCCACAAGTCCTGGAAGTAGCTCTGGGTTGAGGACCAGGATCAAGAAGAACCTCTCCATGTGTTGTCATCACAAATGTTTGCACTCTCAGCTCTTCCAGCATCGGGGAGCTGGAGAGTCCATGCCAGGACGAGGGTCAGAGCCTTTGCTCTGAGCCTTTGGGGTCCCGTGAATAGTGGGTGGCTCTGAGGACCAGGGTGCAAGTTGTCATTCTGCTTGTCACTGCATTAAGCCTAGAGACAACCCTGCTGAGAAGGCTTCCCCACTACAAGACACCTTTGTTCCCTACTTTTCCTGCTCTGCACTCAGCTCTGCCATTATCTGGACAGTTTCCAAATGACTGCCTTACTCCTGGGCTGGTCTCTGAGATCACTAAGTCCTTCCTGCCTGTCCACAAGGAAGGGCAAGCTTGATTCTCCTGGTCTCGCTCTGACTTCGATGCTCTGCATCTCAGGATGCACATCTTCCCCCATGGCCTCTGTTCTGGGCATTTTGAATGTGGCTGGCGAGGCTCAGGTGCCGGCAAACACGGCCTTCTGTTCCACGCACAGAATGTCCCCACCAGTAGATACTTCTCACACCACTAAAGGCGTCTTTGTGACCCTCTCAATCTCCACATGCTGGGAGGGCTCTGCATGTGCGACTCCATTGGCCCCCAAAGCCGTACCCCCATTTCCCAACTCGTCTCTGCCCCTGTGGGAGGCATCGCTCACCCCTCGGGCCCTTGAAATTAGCCACTCGTCCGATTGCTCCGTGTTGTTTTTTTATGCAGGTCCTCTTCCAACAGATTTCTCTTCCAACAGCCCCCAAACTCATCCCATGAAAGAAATAGAAGCCAAGACCATGAAGAGGGAACAGACTCAGGACAGAGGCCTGGCAGGGAGGAAGGACGGTGGGCTCCTTCTCGGCAAGGTGTAAGATTGGCGACTGGTCCCAAGTGACTGGGGGATTCTGGCAGCTCGGCCGAGACAGCCGAGTCTCCCAGGGCCGTCTTGGAGCCTCCCCGAGGCTGGACCTAGGAAGTCTGAAGAGGGAAGACCGCAGGCTCATGTTTCACTGGTCTGTTGGCACAGCTCACCCCACGGCCACTTGGCTCTCCAAGAAGATATCACACCTTTCCTGGAGCCCATGCTCTGCCGCCTGTCTGTGGAGGCAGCCGCACCCCCTAAGAATTCATGTAGTTCTCTCTGATCAGCCTTCTTGTTCTGGAGTTGAAGAGGAGGAAGATGAGGATGAAGCCACAGGCTACAAGGACCCCACCTCCGTGGACCTCTGCCAGGGTGGGGGCGACCATGGATGAGACCCGGAAGCTGGAAACGGGGCAAGGAGGGAGCACGGCCAGTGTGGACACGGGGGCCAAGGGGCCAGATGGGCAGCTTTTCAATGGAGGATCAAAACATGACACCCCACTAGGTGGCTTCCACCGAGACCTCTGACATTGGCACCCTGTAAAGCAATTCTGTCCTGGCAGACCCCAAACTGAGGAATGCCCTGTAAAAATGCAATTAAATCCAGGGACTGGAATGATGGCTGTGCATGCAGGATCCTCTGCAACCTTGCAACCACTCTAAGTGGGCACTTAGTTGATGAGGTTTTGGCTATGGCTCCGCCCGTGCAGTAACCATTTTGCACAAGAGCCGAGCTGGAACTTGGGGCTCTGAGGTCATGATGCTGTCCTGTTGATAACCATCCCCACCTTGACATTCTTTCAAGAGCTTTGAGCCATGGGAGCAAGGTCCAGCAAGACTTGTCTTGGGTTTCTTCTTGAAAACCCTGGGGACAGGAGATCTGTTGGACCCCCAAAGTTGACCAGGCCAGGATGGGAGCAGATCTCAGAGTTGCGAGTCCTTTGAATGCAATGATTCTTCGGAGATGAAGATTCAAAGTGAAGAACCAAAACCAAGATGGATCAGAAGGGCATGCATTAATTTAAGTCTGATGTGATTTCTGGGGTCTATGGTAACTAAACACCACCAGCTAGAGGTGTCCACACAGTGGATGTAACACATGGACCATGCAAAGGGGCACCCTGTAGATTCACCTTTGGTTCAAGATGTCCATTCCCCTCTCCCACCATATTGGGGTGCTGGCTGCCAATGGCTCATAGCTTTGTCCCTCCCCAGCAATCGTCCCTCACCCAACAGCTCTGGTCGCTGGTGGCAGACAGACCTATGACAGTTTCTGGAGGCATCCATGGGCCTCCATGAACCATCTCATGTGATGGGACCCCACTGGCCAGTTCATCATCCAGGGAAGTCGTGAACACAAGGATGATCAATTCGATGGTCTTATTGGGTGTTCTCTGTGCACCATCTGAAGACGTGGGAAACCTGGGTTGACCAGATCCCTGTTGAAGAGGAAGAGATTGTCCCAGGGCCCCCTTGGCATATAGCTTTTGGAGACTCCCATCTCCCATAGTGGGGGCCAGCACGAAATCACCCTCAGGGTCGGGTATGACGTCGAAGCCTCACCCTCAGCAGATAGGTGACCTCACAGCCCCACTGGGAGGCAGTAGGATGCTGAGACTTGAGATGGGGTCACCTGGTCTGTGCCCTTGAGAACAATGACCCAGCCCAGGTGTCCCTGCACCAGCGCCCCTGAAGGTTGGGTCTCCCTGAGAGGATGAATTGACTTGCATGATGTTGTAAGCCCCCACCCTCAGAGTCTCCCTCCCCTCACCCCTGCCCTCAGGACCAACGACTCAGGTTAAACCTCAACATAGCGTGGTCCGGGAAGTGCCCGCTGGGCACACAAAGGGACGAACCCCACAGGATTCCAGGATGCGGCCCACCTGCTCCAAGAGAGGATGTATGGGGTGTGATGGTGAGGATGCTGGGTCACGTGGTCCAGACTGTGCAGGTGCATCCGTGTGGGTTATGGGATTTAGCTCCTTGTCGGCGGGGAGGCAGGGGGACGAGTGCTGGTACCCGGCTTGTGGGAGCTTGGGGAAAGTATGCCTGGTCCTATGGGCCAGCTGTCCACCCCAGTGGGACATGGATTCACATTTCCTGCATAGACATTTACTCCAGATATGCCAGCCAATACCACCCTCCAAGGTTTCACCATGTGTGAACCAAGGGACTCGGCCAAGCTGGGCATGGGACCAAGAGACCCCTTCACAGGGAGCTGGGGAGTGTTGGGGGATGCCTGGCCAAAGGACCACCATCGACAGCACTAAGAAGCAGCCAGCCTTGTTGAGGGAAGGGAAGGCTTTCAGAAGCGGGGACAGAGGTGTCCGGCTAGACCTGATGCTAAACCACCATTGCTGTGGTCCCCTGAGAGGGAAAATGCAATCAGAAGCGCTCAGCATCTACTTAAAGAAAACTATAAAATTTATTGGTAAGGAAATAAATAGAATTTTAAACAATAGAGGTACATTCCATACCTCTAGATGCAGAGTCTTAATGGGGAGATTTTAATTTAGCACTAACTAATATGTGCATGCAACGCTTTGGGGTTAAAATCTCAAAGAGGTTATTTTGCGCATATCGTGGGGGGGAGTGAACTAAAAATAAGAAAGAATAATTTTAGAGTTGACTGGGAACAATAAGCATGCAAGACAATGATCAAAAGCTACTCAAAGAGGGGAAAAAGAGGAAACATTTTGATGCCTCTTAAAATCTATCGCATGCATTCGATGCTTCAAAGAGTTCGGTGCAAACTGCAAAGGCAGATCATTTGGAGGAAATTTTAGCAGAGCTAAACTTAAAAATGATTCCCTCCATTTTCTTCTGGAGTTCATGTTAAGAAAGTTTGTTCCCCTTTATTGAACCAGGAAGTTCCTTCCCCCAACGCCCTTCCTTCCACCTGCTCTGAGGGCTGGTTTCTTTTTGTCTTCACGGCTGAGGAGGGATACATGGAGGATTTGGACGTTTAAACGTCTCCTCTGGTCTAAGGTATAACCCCATAGTCTATGCACTTTAAAGCGTTTCCCCCATTCTCCCCATAGGGCAGCTTCAGGCCAGCCCACTGGAAATGCAGCTGCAGTCAAGTGGCTTCTGAATCTCTTTCTCCCACCCGTCCAGCTGGCTACTGTCCTGGCCGCCAACGCCCTGATGGGCTGGGGGTGGGTGGAGGGGGGAACCGCTGGCAGAACAGAGCAGTTGGTGTTCTTTTCTGAAATTTTCCTCGTGTTTAAAATTAAATTGTGAAACAGCACCAACTGCAAGATTTCATGTTTTTGCCGGGCAAGTGGAAATATTAGTTCGTGCATAAAGCTTTTTACTGCATTGCAATCCTATCTTTATAGTTGACATTTACTCTTCCTTCAAATTGCTAATTTTTAAGGCATATTATGCTCTCTTTTTTCAATTTTTTTTATTGTGTTAAGATACACTTAACATGAAATTGACCATCTTAACCATTTTTAAGTGCACAGTTCAGGGGCATTAAGCACATTCACACGTTGGACAACCATCTGCACCATCCGTCTCTGGAACTTTCCGTCTTCCCAAATTGAAACTCTGTGTCCCCATTAAACCCGGACCCCCCATGGCCTCCCCCAGCCCCTGGCACAACCATCAACTTTCTGTCTCTATGAATTTGCGACTCTAGGGACCTCCTAGAAGGGGAATCACACAGGATTTGTCCTTTTGAGTCTGGCTCACTGAGCATGCCATCCTCGAGGTCCATCCACGTTGTACCACGTGTTGGAAAAAGTCCCACATCTCGTCGTCCTTTGCTGCCTGGAGACAGGTGGGCTGGAGCCCGCAGCCGGGGGTCTCTGTCCCCCAGCACGTCCTGGAGGTGAGCCCTTCCCTCCCCGCTGGGGGTTCCGAGGGCCCAGAGGTTGTCTCAGAAGCTGTTAGGCTTCATGAGAAATTCTGAGAAAGTGAGAAGAGTCGCCTCCAACACCAGGACAGAGAAGAAATTGTACAAGTTTGCAAACATCCTTCTAGAAGCATGTTTATCACAGTGTTCTTGAGAGCAGTGGGTCGTTCAAACTGTCCTCAATGTTGATGCTCCATTGACCAAATCTCTCGTCCTCGTAACAGAGGGCCATGCAGCCGGCAGGAATAATGCACGGATCATGTTGCTTTCCAAAATGTCTTCTGGGAAATCTCAACCCCAAGTTCAATCCATGTGGGATGATTCTGCTGGTAGAGTTGGGAATCCTATGCAATGACATCTCACGGGCTGCACGGCCACGAGAGTCCCCGAGAAACCCCAAGGCGGGCATCCTGCACAGCCTGCTAGGTCCAGCCTTCCTCAAAACATTTTTTCAAAGACACAGTTGTTTCCAATTTTATCACCTTCCCTGTGACGTCTATTTATGATTCCTGACGGTTCTTGAAACGTGTTTTAGGAAACACTGCTGTTTAAGAATAAAACATAGCAACATGGTCAGAGTATATCATTTAGTGAAAAATCAGGTTGGAGGACTATGTGAGGATCGGCATGTCATGTGCGTAAGGAAGGTCATTTATCTGAAATAACCGACTGTAGTGAGTTAAATGGTGTCTAGTGGCTAAGAATCGGCTCTCTCCCTGGGGTCAGGGTTCGTTTTCCGGTCAGGGAACCACACTCCCCGTCTGTGGTTGTCATACTGTGGGTGCTGCATGTTGCTGTGATGCTGAAAGCTGTGCCACCAGAATGTCAAGTACCAGCAGGGTCACCCAGGGTGGACAGGTTTCAGCGGAGCTTCCAGACTAGACAGACGAGGAAGAAGGACCTGCCACACACTTCTGGAAAAACTGGCCATGAAAACCCTGTGCATAGCAGCAGAGCCTTGTCTGACGGAGCCCGGAAGGGGAGAGGATGGTGCGAAAAGACTGGGCAGTGTTCCCTCTGCTGTGCACTGGTGTGCTAGGTGTCCAAACCTTACATGCGTGTTACTAAGTGGAAGAAGCCAATCTGAAAAGCCTACATCCTGTGTGATTCCAACTACAGGACATTCCAGAAAAGACAAAACTAGGGGGACAATAAAAATGATCAGGGATTGCCGGGGTTGGGGGTAGGGAAGCTATGAACGGTGGAGCACAGAAGGTTTTCAGGACAGAGAAACTACTCTGTCTGGTACTATAATGATGGATACGTGTCGTTATACATTTGTCCAAACCCACAGACGAACCCTCATGGAAACTATGGACTCTCAGTGACGATGACGTGTCCATGTAGGTTCATCCGTTGTAACAAACGTCCCATCTGGTGGGTGATATGGATAATGGGGGACGCCGTCCTTGTGTGGGGCCTGGCGGTGTATGGAAATCTCTGTACCTTCCTCTCCATTTTGCTGTGAGCTGAAAACTACTCTAAAAGTTAAAATCTTAATTAAAAAAAATTATCAAGTTAGACGATTTTCCTAGTAAATCAACCTTGGTTCTAAGTTGCCAAACTTATTCCGTTACCTGTTTTATCAGTGGCTAAAATGCCTTTAATTATTTTGTTAGCTAAATGACCATGTTCTCTTATATATATATATAAATATTTGTATATGTATATACATATACATATATAAAGTTTATGTTTTGATGTATATGACATATGATATAGGAATATATAATTTAATACACAATATACTACACATTCATACGTTGATGTGTGTTAATTGATGTAGTAACACATATGTTTACGTATTTAATATAATTAGTATATATTATTCGTATATATGATATGTGATAAAAGAATATCTAATTTAAAGTTTTTTAAGTTAAATTTTCCCACAAATTAGCAACATTTAACTAATCTCTCCATTCTTCATTTAAGATTCCCATGCTGAAGGACTTTTTTGTAAGGGAATCTACTTTGAAGTTTTCAGAAACCAATCCCCAACAAAGTTCTCTCGAGGAAACAGAGCCCTCCCAAGGGAACTGTTCTCACTAGCATGTTGTGGCTCAATTTCACACCAGAGTGGAATTAAGCAAGTCACAGCTGCGTAGAACTTTCTAGGACGACCAGAATGTTCTAAATCTGCACCAATATGGCAGCCCCTAGGCATGGATGGCTCTTCAGCCCTTGAAAGTGTCTTATGAGATTGTGGACCTGAATTTTTAATATCATATCATAGTAACACATTTTAATACAATATAATACAATGTAAACAGCCACCTGTGGCTGGTGGCTATGGTATGGGATAACGACCACCTGGGCTACTCAAAAGTTACGAGGGTAGCAACCAACACATGGGTCTTTCTTTTCTGTGACAAATTGTAATCATGTCTGTTACTTTTTCCTTTGATTCCCAAGCAAAGCTTTGAGAAAGTCATGAACACACACATTTTGCAAGAGGAAACCGAGGCTCAGAGATATGAGATGGTTTGCGGAGAGGTGCACAGCATCGTAGACATGATGGTTCGGGTTGGAGTCCAGGACCGTCCAGCCGGTGTGTGTGGGCTCCCAGCCATGCTCCTGTGAGGATTCCTCCTGGGGGACGTCCCATTTGGCAAGGGAGGACTGAGGTTACAGACAAACGGTGTGAGGGACCAAGAGCTGCACGCTCGCATGAGTTCTTCTCCCCCAGATTAATTTCGGCCGACATGGAGATGACCAGGGAAGCCAGAACAAAGCCCACGGTGAGAGCCCAGCAGAGAAAATGAAGAATTAAGACCAGGCAAAGGTGGGAATTCACGTGGTCGACCAGAAGGCCCTGAAAGTGGAGAAGTGAGACAACTCCCAAGACTTAGCTGGGAAGAGGCTGGAAATTTGAGATGTAAATTCGGTAATTGCCTCTGTTCCCACTCATCGAATAATACAAGCAGAAACGTGTTAACAGCACCAAAGTGGACACTCACGAATTGATGACCGACATTTGGTGATAAATAAAAGGAAGGAGACACAAAAGGGAGGAGATATTAACGGGACACGTGCTCCACAGGGAAATGAGATGTGTTGTTGAAAGGACCACACGCCTGAGGGTGCTCCGCGGTGTTTAGAACGTGAAGACGACCAGTAAAAGAAAAATATCCAGCTTTTCTGGACTTAATAGGAATTGCTCACGAAAAAGAAAGAGCGTACAATAGAAATTGTTTTAAGTATGAGAAAATAGTATGACAATTTACGCGAAAAAGTTGTGTCCCATCAATAGATGTAAAGGGGATTATTTCATGGGTTAAAAGAAAAAGATGCGTCTGTCTGTATAGACGTATATGCAGACGGGAATAAAGTAGGTATGTATGAATGTGGGCACTTTCTTCCTTCACTAAAAGCTAAGTTATTTTTTTAAAAACTGGGGTAAAATTCAGATACCATAAAAGTTACCATCTTAACCATTTTTAACTGTAAATTCAGTGGCATGTGGTCCATTCACCATGTTGGGCAAGCATCTCCTCTATCAGGTTCCAGAACATTCTCGTCACCCAAAAGGAGACCCTGTACCCATCAGCAGTCACTCTCCATCCTTGTCCCCCCAGGAAGCTTCCAGAAGGAGGAAACCTTGTGTATTTTTCCTCTACAACAGCCATCCTCCTGTCCTCTTAACAAGACATTCCTCATCTCCCTGATTAAGAAGAACCTGATTTACTTTTCCTCCCAGGAGACGAGCCCCTTTCCTAGTGATGGAGCTTGAGACTTGGGAAAGAGTGTGAGAAACACAACCAATGATCATGGAGGAATCTCCTTTGTGTCCAGGCCCTTCCTTCCTGTTAAAAATTACATCTTGAGGGCCTGATGTCTGGAGTTACAGCAGCCACTTTGTGACAATGAGGCCAGACATCAGCAACATGAGAGGATGTGCTACCTGTGCTCGCCCTTCAGTTTTTTACAGGGATGGATTATCTGAATTTCTCTGCCTGCATCACTGTAGGAAATGCTCTGTGGGGTTTTGGCAGGAGGATGGAGCATTGACACCTCAGGTCTCCATGATTTCTCCCAGCCATTTGTGCTCGGGTGACAATGCATCCGTGGTCAGTGGGGAAGTGTTCCTTCTTGGTGGAGGAAGGGGGTCTGACTCAGTCTGCAGGGCTGGACTCTGGACTACGCCACGGCCATTTCTCTGACGCTTTGCATCTCTATGCATGGGGGAGTTGTCTGTCTCGAGAGAGGTCCCTGCATGTGGATATAGGCTCCATCGGACCCCTTTTAAGATTTAAACTCCCCAAACCTCCTACTGAAGAACAGCGTCCTGGTGCATTCATTGCTTCCAGCTCAAGGCACAATGAGGTGTTGTTAAAATCCTCAGTTACGTGTCTTCACCCCAAGAAGAGAGGCCGGTCTTAGGTTTTATTACATAGCCCATAAATTACCTTCTCGTACTGAAATGGCACACACATTCTATTCTTTCCAGTTTCTGTGGCTCGGATTCTTTTTCCAATCACTCATCTGTCGGCGATCCACTTAAGCAGCGCCTTCGAAATCCTTTTAAGTCCCGGAGCGTCCGCTAATAGAATCCTGCGACGTGGTCCGTCTCCAGCCGTGCTTTCGACGGCCGCCGTGTGCCGCCAGCCCGTGGACTTCCCTCTGCCCCCAGCACATGTGTTTATAATCATCTCAAACTCGCTGTCCGTTCCAGCGGCCCCATCATCTCTCCGGCCCGGAGTCGTTGTTCTGAATGCTCTCCCGTGTCATCTACGCCGGGTTCTCAATTGCGCTTTTCCTCTAGAATTCCTGGCTGCTCGAGGATCTTTTTTTTTTTTTTTTGCCTCGAACATTCTGCCCTTTGTTTTATGCGTGTTGGAAACTCAGACCTGTTTGCAAGGATTCCATTTTACAGAGCTGCAGACAGAAATAATGGAAGCTGATGATTGCTTTCTGAACGAAACAAAAAGAGAGAGAGAGAGAGAGAGACGAAGAGTTTTCAAAGGTTTAGCCACGTCGTGACTTATTTTAAAAGTGCAATTCTTTCACATTGTTTCTTTAAAAAACTGTAGCGTTCTTACAAGTTCATTTACATATTTAATAAATTTCTGTTTTGAACCTTTCAAACTGCCTTTCTATTTAGGATGATTGGTGTATATTTTTTTCTGGCTAGTGCATTCTCTCCTCTGTGACCTTGAGTCTATACCTTTAGGAATCTGTAATCAATGGATTCGGGATCAGTTGCGATTAAACATCATTTGTCCTGTTCTCCCGTGTATTTGGTTCTAAGAGTCTACGTTCCTGTTGGCTCAGGATTCTCTGCTGTGTGTTCCTTGCACCAAATCAAAATGTGTGGTCTCCACGTCTGTGCTGGGGTCCTTCATTTCTACTGTGCTGTTTTTCAATGTTCCACGTGGATTTCGTTTCCTGAGCATAAACTGTCCAGCGAGCCTGATGAATGCGTTGCCCCCAGACCCGCACAGCCGCGCGCAGAACACACACTCAAATGCACGTAGGCACAGGCGCACACACCTGTTTTTAAAAATATGAGATAAATCATAATGTGTTGATCAAAAAATTCTCCCAGGGAGGAGATTTTGAGGCCGTAATGATTGTCAGTTGGACGGGAGGAGAAATGGGTTCAGGAATGAAATGGGAGATACAAGGAGAGGAGGTGTGTCCAAGAGAAGGCCAGGAAGTGACAGGAAGGGGGGGGACCCTTATGCACAGGGGCACCCAATGGCCTGGGGTATGCTGTGTCCTGGGGTGAATGTGGTCCCATAAAAAGTCACGTCCACCTGGAGCCTGTGAATGGAGCTTATGTGGAAATGGGATCTTTGCAGATGTATTAAGTGAAGGATGGAGATGAGGTCGCCCTGGATGGGGGTGGCCCTAAATCCAATGACAGTGTCCTCATCAGAGACAGAAGAGGAGACACAGACACAGAGGAGGAGCCACGTGGAGACGGAGGCAGAGATGGAGGGAGGCGGCCACCAGCCCAGGGACGCCTGGAGCCCCAGAAGCTGGAAGAGGCAGGAAGGACCCTCCCCTGGAGCCTGTGGAGGGAGCGCGGCCCTGCGACC
>CM053558.1:98591262-98605897 GCA_028646465.1 Rhinoceros unicornis | reverse complement strand
GGGGGAGGACGGATTCCTGGGGTTTAAGACCCCCAGTGTGGGGTCATTTGTTACGGCTGCACCAGGGCACTCATAAAGCCTGGTTCTCCCTGCGTTCTGTCACCCACTTCTAGGCTCTAAAGGGTTCTGTTTGGGGGGTGCATCTATGTCACCCTAATAGTCTGTGGAAATGCACGGCCTGAGTGAGTTTTTTCCACCTGGGTCAGAGGCCGCCATTTGCAAATTTGCCATTGGGTTGACTCACTGGTGGGTCTTATGGTGAGAACCCCACAGACACCCAGCAGCCTGGGGCCACTTGGGCAGATGTAGGATGAGGGAGGGTCTTTAGTGTGAAGGAGCAGTGAAGAGAGAAAGGTGTGGCGAGGCCGGGCGGGGTAGCTGGACATTCGGCCTGGGCACTGGATGGTGGCAAAGAGTCTCGTCCCCATGAAATAGCATCTGGGGACAGGTCTGACAGCAATCCTTGGAGGATCAGAGGGCCAGAGGAAGGAAGCAGAGCCCTCAGGGCGTTTTCTGCACAAGAATAACCTATGTCTTACTCCATTTATGTGCAATGTCCAGAACAGGCAAAGCCATAGACATGGCAAGTGGATTCACGGTACCAGGGCTGGGTGAGGGGGATGGAGAGTGACCGCTTCTGGGCACGGGGTCTCCTTTGGGGGCGATGACAATATTTTGGAATTAGACAGAAGGGGTGATTGCACAATCTGCAAATGTGCAAAACGCCGCTGCATTATGCGCTAAAAAATGGTTAAAAGGGTGCCTGTAGGTCTTATGTCTTTTAAGACCATTAAAAAAAAAAAAGCAACTGATGAGAGTCGAGAGAAGCCGATGAAATCCTTTGTGAATTCTGTGTTTCTGCTTTGGAAACGTACCGTGAGCCTTGTGGAGAGATTCGTCACCGATTCCCGAGTCCTAAGCACACTCTGCCCTTTTGGTGAGTCGACCTAGAATTCTAATCTCTGTCTTCTTTTCATAGGACGCAAAAGACAAGCCGAAACCCGCCACCGTTGCCCCTTATAAAGTGTAGTCAACTTAGTACACTTGGACTGCAGTTTGTATTTACTCATTTTTATGCCCAGAAGGATTCGTGTGGCCGTGCATTTAGACCCTAAGAGGACACCAGCATCTCGGTGCTCTCTGCTACGTTTCGCAGGAATTTCGAGTGAGCCATCACGGAGGGGTCAGCTGACTTGAAGTCCACTCTAACCGGAAACACATTTCATTGATCCTGCATTTAACTCTGCGGTTTCCAGTAGGGACACACTCCCGGCGTGATCACGAAATGCAGCCTGGGACGTCGATCTTTATTTTTGCCCAATTAAGAGTCTGAGACGTTTGGGGGCTCTGATGTTTATTTTGGGGCCTCGAGGTGGCTCCTAGAGAAATCTCGATTTACGAACGGAAAAGAGAGAAAAGGAAAGAAATCGTTGGCATCGGACACGTCTGGCTGGGGTTAATGGAGAGTCGCCAGATCTTTCTGAATCGCAGGGTTTTGCCCGGAGAAGAGAGGTGTTGGCAGAACTTTTCGGCTCCGGAAGAGCGTCTCTGGGTTGTCTTTTCTTTGCAGTCTGCCACGCCGAGTGGGATTCGGCAAATGCTTTGAGGGTGAAGTTTAACCATCACAAGGAAATAAATCAATCTGAGAGTCAGCATTTCTTCCATGGCTCTTTGCCTAAAATATCAATATATTTAAGTATTTATACTTCTGTATTAAGTATAGCTTGAGGTCTCCCGGCCCTGTGGGGTACATTGACCGTCTCTCCATAAAATCTGTCTTTCTCATGGTGCTGGAGGTGGTCTCTCCCTTCTTCAAAGGGAATCATGCTCTCCTGTATCCCCGTCAAGCTAGAAGTTCACCTGGAACTAAGGTTCAGGTGGAAGATGGGACCTGATGTGGGCTGTGGCCTAGGATGCAGATCAGGAGCAGGGGTTGCAGCAAAACGCGGGAGAAAGAGCTCAGCCTGATTTCTGTGGGGTGATCAAGGGGAGCCAGGAGGGGTCGGGTGAGTGGGGTTTTGCAGAATGAATAGGAGTTTGCCAGGAAGCCTTGGGGAGGAGAGTTCACGCAGAGGGAGTAACATTTTCAAATGTCTGGAGGCAGATGTGGGGACATTTAGGGGGAATAGTATGAGAGATGCGAAAGGCAGAGATGCTCAGGGTGCCCGGGAGAGAGAGAGTCTTGGGCTAAAAGCAAGAGATTTTGTGATGTCAGAATGAAAAGGACGTGTTTCCATTTCTCCTAACAAGGCAAGTTTCCCAGAAGGCTGAGCACATTTTTGTTGTTTTAATTAGTCCTCAGGGTCTTGGAACTGGCATCTGGAACTTAGCTCATCAGAGTTGGTTTCTGCATTCACTTTTATCTTATATAATCTCATATTTAGATTTTAGTTATTTTTAATACTCCAACACAATCTTGGAGTTTCCTATTTTGGTTAGAGGCTACTTTTAATCTGTGAGCTCACCACTGACATGAAACTAGGACATTGATGATTTTGGAAACCCGCTGCATTGTCCCCGCATCCAACCCTGTGCGTGCCCCTCACACCACCCCCCAAAGAGACTCCTATGTGGATTCTGATGTCCTTCATTTCCTCCACTGCTTTTTGTTACACAGTTTCATTGCTTGTCTCTGTTTTAATTGTCTCTAACTTTATGAAAAGGGTGTATCATGTCCTACAGGATTTTTTGAAACTAGTTTTTGAAACTTTTCCACTGAAAACACTATTGTGAAGATTCATGCATATTGCCTTGCTGCAATCCTTTCATTTTGATGGCTCTATAATATGCCACCAGGTGAAAATTCCACAACCGACAGACTCTTCCTCCTGCCTACGGACGTTACATTATTTCCAGAACATTGCTATTTTAGAACAGGGCTGCTAGGGACATTTTTAGACCAGGTTCCTCAAGGGCAAGGGAGATGCCCTTTTCAGACCAATTTGATTGGCAAAGGTGAACAAATAAAGAAGTCTGACTTTACCAAAGATTGGAGATGGTGGCGTGAATGGGCTTTCCAGTTAATTGCAGGGAGCAGTGCACATGGGTGCCGCCATATTGGAAAGCCATTTGGTCCCACCTGGTAGAGTTGAGTGGCACAGTCTTCCCAGGGTGGCAATCGTCGTCCAGGTGTACCCCCAAGAAGAACTCCAGCCCCGCCTTAGATTAACTGAGCCGGGCTCTCCCCAGCTCACTGGGTGGTTTCAGGGGCCGCATTAAGTCATTTCCTCCATTCCACCTCGTTCCCACCAAGGGGAATAGGGCTTAATTCACAGGCGTTTTTCCAAGGGTTTTAAATTCTTTATGGAGGGCTTGTAAAAGTTTTATTTAATGGCCCTAAACTAGGAGAATACTATAAATGTGAGCTAGGACAGGTTTCATGGCATCGTGGGGTCCAGGGACAAGGGCTGACTGGAGAGTTGATGGGGTCCAGCCCCTTCTCATAGAGGGGTCAAGCCATCAGATGTCAGTGGCCATAGGACCCTGTCTGAATCACAAGGGCAAGCTTGGCTGCCCGGAGGGTGATTTCTCTATCGACGAATTTTTTCTTCAGACGCCCACTCTTGGTGACATTGGGAGGCATGTGGTGACACCTGTAAAGATCTCTCCATCAAATGACACTCTAGCCAACCATCTTTACCTCCTAGACTCTGTTTCTTCTTTAAGCTCATTGATTTTCCTTTTTTTCTCCAGTTTTATTGAGATATAATTGACAAACACCACTGTGTGAATTTAAGGGGTCCAACGTGATGGTTTGATATGCGTATATATTGTGAAAGGATGACCACAATGGGATTAGTTAACCCATCCAACATCTCATCTACTTGTCTTTGTTTGGTAAGGGGTTAATATCCAGAATATATAAATAACCTGTACAACTCAATAGCAAAAACACAAAGAATCTGATTAAAAATGGGCAGAGGACTTGAATAGAGATTTTTTCCAAAGAAGACATCCAAATGGCCAATAGGCAATGAAAAGATGATCACCATCACTCATCATCAGGGAAATGCAAATCGAAACCACCACGAGACATCGTCTCCCGCCTATTAGGACGGCTAATATAGATAAACAGAAATACACAACAAGTGTTGATGAGGATGTGGGGAAATTGGAATCCTTGTACCATGTTGGTGGGAAGGGAAGTTGGTGCAGCCACCATGGAAAACGGGATGGAAATTCCTCAAAAAATTTAAAATAGAGCTGACATAAGCTCATCGACCTCCTCACTTCTCCTCTGATTTTTCAACATGCCCAGTTTCCCGTTGTCATTTGGAAGCTGTGTGTTTAAGGCATTTTATTTTTCACGTGGAAATGCCCTTCTGTGGGCTCTCACGGTTTGCCACCACGTCAGAGGGAGCCCAGTAGGCTAATGGGGGGGATTTCACTCCATTTTCCCTAAGTTACATTGATTTTAAAAATCAGGTTTCGTTGCTTTCCGGGGAATGGATGAAGCGTGGACTTTGTCCCAAATCCCTTCTAGAAACATTACACGAGAAAACAGATAGTAAGGGGGCATATTCTAAAGAAAGCATCAAAGTTGTCGCTCTCCGACCACCTCTCTTCCTGGAACCTGGGTCCCCTCCTCCCGTAAAGCTGGCCTCCTCAGGGCATCCGTCTTGCACATCCAGGCTTTGTGTCTCTTCCGTGCTGTTCATCCCCGCTTCCCGTTGACCTCTCTGTGCACCACCCCACTTCCCAGCAGATCCCGTCATCCTTATGACCCCTTCCTTGACCCCAGAGCCCACACACTTGTACTTGTACTAAATCTCCACTCTGTCTCCTCTCAGAGGCGGGACCCGGGGCAAGCACATAATTCCCTTGACTCTCCTTCTCTTTCTTGAGTCTGTAAAATAGGCCTGCAAAAAAACACAACTCCTGGAACGTTTGCGAAAATTCAGTGCAATGGTTTGTTTTTTCCACCCCTGGTGCTGGAACAACTGGATATTGAAAGCAAAAAAAAAAAAAAAAAAGAACCTCAGTCTTTACCTTGAACCAGACCCAAAATTAACTCGCAATGGGTCAGAAACCTAAATGTGTAAAATAAAACTATAGAACTGAGAAGAAAGGTGGGAAGAAATTATGTGCGGCTCTGGGATAGGCAAAGGTTTCTTAGATGGTGATAAAAAAAAGGTAATAAATTCTACTGAGTCAAAAATGAAACTTTGGCCTTCAAAAGCCACCGTTAAGGAAATGAAAAGGCAAACCACAGTCTCAGAGAAACTATTTGCAACACGTACATCTGATGAGAGATTCATATCCAGGACTACAACGCCATGGCAAATAACTCAATTTTTAAAAAGAAAAAAGGCAATCGATGTGAGCAGATTCTTCATGAAAGAAGACATATGGGTGGAGATAGAATGATGGTTAGTGTCATTCATCATAAGGGAAAGGCAAATTAAAACCACAACGAGATGCCACTACACATGCAATGGCATATTATGTATCTGATGATATAATAAACATGTAACAAATAATGCATTGTGTATAAATAAGTAATATAAATACAAAGTATACACCTAATGCTAATAGAAGCTACAATGAAAATTATTGACAACACAAAGTGTTGGTGAGGATGGGGACCAAGTGGAAATGCAAAATGGCGCAGCCACTTTGGAAAATGATTTGATGGTTTCTCGTAAGGTTAAATATCAACTGTATGATTTAATTGTCCCACTGCTAGGTTTTCACGCTGCTAGAAATTCACCCAAGAGGAAAGGAAATGCAGGTCCATACAATGACTCAGACACGAATATTCGTAGCAGCTTTATTTATAATAGCTGAAAACTGGAAACAGCCTAAACAGCCATCACCAGGTGAAAGGAAACTTCTCAGCAATAAAAAGCAATCAGCTATTCGTGCACGCAAGAACATGAGTGAATCTCAGAATAATTACTCTGAGTGGAGGAAGCCAGAGAAGAAAAGGAGTTTGCATGATGTATGATTCCATTTATAAAAAAATTTAGAAAACACGAACTAATGTGGAGCGACAGATGGCACATTGGCGGTTGCCTGTGTTGGAGGGATTGGCAGCAAAGTGCAATTAGGAAATTTGAGGTGTGTGGGGAGTAAAAATATCCTGAATCTTGATCGTATAATGATCGCACAGTTATATGTATTCATTAAAATGGACTTGATGCAGACTTAAAATAGGTACGGTTTGCTGCAGATAATTGGTATTGCAACAAAGTGGATTAAAGTATTTAAATGCAGTGAGCTTGGGGTCCATTGAATGCAATCTTTTTCCTGCATAAACTCTGTCTCCACGTAGAGCTCGGAGCTGCCTTACGTGCGCATTTTGCAGGGCACTATATCCTCGACGCATAGTTTGTGCAACAGCTGATTTTTAAAAGACCTGATGGGCCCTCCCTTATCGGATCCCCGTAGTATAAAATCCTGGAACTCAGGTAAGATCCAGGGGCCAAGGATCAGCAAAAAGCAAATGTCCCTTGCTTCTTATCTTTCTATTTTTCAAGTGGCTTCAGATCCTGCAAACGGAATTTCCTTTGGCGCACACCCTCACGCCTCCCTTCCCTGCAGGTGCGAGCCATGATCTTCAGCCTGTGACCTTTGCACTAAGGAGGTGGTGTTTTTCAGCCGAGCCCCCGCTTCCAGGATGTGCCCGGGATGCAAAACCAGCCCGGAACTGCACACGCAGAGAAGACAACAAGAAACCTGAGGTTTGTTATTTCCTTTCAAACAATCTGAGCCTGCTTCCCGCCCCCCAGGTCCGCACCTGAATGCATTTTGTATAATTTATTTCTGTGTTGTGGGTGTTCTTTCTGGGGGTCCCGAGCATTCGTTAGGATGCATACCTTCTGTCGATGAGGAACGCGTGGACCCAGGACATGAATTCTTGACGAGATGCATATATGCATGGGTCAGAGGTATCAATTTATGAGAAGAGCCTGTAACACAGAGAAATGCACCGATTGGTTGGGAACAGGGACCTGTCACGGCCTGTGGGTCATTTAGGGGCAGCGAGGAGGAGCTGTTCTTGTAGTTACCGAACTGTCTGCATTTCAGAAATATTTTCTAACTGAATGCCTGCCTCGTTATGTCCTTCAGATGTTTCAGAACCCCAAAGGATAACACTATCGGCGAAAAAACCAAATCTCCCTTCATCCTTTGCTGTCCACATGCCCGACCCCCACAGGTAACCACCATTCCTGTAAGTCCTGCTTCCTTCCAAGCAGATAGGAATGTCATGCATGATTTTACCCCATACGTGCTCTTTTTGAACATATATTTTTAACATAGCACGGGGATTTTCCACACCAGTAAAAAATGAACATGGTCATTTTTAAAAGTGGGACATGGTGGGGCCGGCCCGGTGGCATAAGCGGTTAAGTGCGCGCACTCCGCTGCGGCGGCCTGGGGTTCGCAGGTTCGGATCCCGGGCGCGCACCGACGCATCGCTTGTTAAGCCATGCTGTGGCGGCGTCCCATATAAAGTAGAGGAAGATGGCCACGGTTGTTAGCTCAGGGCCCATCTTCCTCAAGAAAAAATGGGAGGATTGGCATCAGATGTTAGCTCAGGGCTGGTCCTCCTCACACACACACAAAAAAAAAAATTGTTAAAAAAAAAAAAAGAGGGACGTGGGACCAATTTTGGGGACGAATCACGATGCAAATAGCTGGTCGGGTGATCATGGTGGCTCAGATGGCTGTCGATACCTTGCTTTTGCGATGTTGGCGTGAACGACCTGGGCATTAGCTCATCCGCACGTGTGAATGTGCGTTGGAAGGATATACCCGCAGGGTGGATTTTCAGGGCAAAGTGAACATGCACTGCAGTTTTCAGGGATCCCACTGAACGGCGTCCGTGGGGTGGGCCCTTTGCACTCCTGGTAGAGCCACAAACGACCCTGCGTCCCCCCCACAGCTGCACCTCCAGACAGCGCGATTCGTCTTTTCATCTTTTCAGATATTTGCAGACATTCGTCTGTGACTTCGTTATGTAGGATTAAGCTCCTTATAAGCTAATACTAGGAGAAAAAAAGAAAAACTCTGGATATGAAATGACACAAAATTCCAGAGGGAACAGGTCCTAATTCTGCTGACTGAACGAGGAGAGAGGGGTGTCCGAGGTCTTGGGGGCTTTCAGTCTGAGTTTTGTTCCTTCCAGGCCTTTTCAGAACACGTGGAGAATTTGTTCCAATGCAGTGAGCTGGGTGTGGGCCACGTCAGAAGGGACAGCGTTTGAATTAGTTTCTTGGAGTGGTTGTCACGGATGACCACCAAGGAGGGGCGACTTGAAAGCACAGGAATTCACCAGGATGTCTGAGATGAAGGGGTCGCAGGGCCGCGCTCCCTCCACAGGCTCCAGGGGAGGGTCCTTCCTGCCTCTTCCAGCTTCTGGGGCTCCAGGCGTCCCTGGGCTGTGGCCGCCTCCCTCCATCTCTGCCTCCGTCTCCACGTGGCTTCTCCTCTGTGTCTGTGTCTCCTCTTCTGTCTCTGATGAGGACACTGTCATTGGATTTAGGGCCTCCCTCCTCCAGGACGCCCTCATCTCCATCCTTCACTTAATCACATCTGCAAACACCCTGTTTCCTAATAAGGCCCCATTCTCTAGTCCTGGGTGGACACGAATTTTGGGGGGAAACACTTCATCCCAGGACAGAGGTCCTGAAGAGTTACTTCCACCATTTCCATCGGCGTCAGCTGCTCTGGTCTCCCCAAAACTTGCAGGGTGCTGACCACAAGAAAGGTGGCCCCTCCCACCGCCAGCCCTGGGACTTTACCTTTCTCCAGGTGTGCACACCTGGTGGCTGGACGGTGCCACGGCCCTCACCTCCCACGCCCAGGCCTCTGTCTTTGTCCCCAGCATCCTGCTGTATGACCCCATCCAGCTGGTGTCCCTCCATCCTGACCACTCGCTCCAGGGGGGAAAGTGTGGATGGGAGAAAAGCAGCCACAGTGCAGGAGTGTGGAAGGACGAGGGAGCCCCAGGACAGGAGGTGGGTGCTGTTCTGATGGAGCCACGTGAGCCCCTCGGATGCCCCTCCTGGGTGCTGTGCCTGTGTTTCCTCTGCTGCGCCACCCTGCACGTCTCACGTTTCTACAATGTGACTGAGCTCTTTCCTGCACCAGGAGTGTTGGAAATGCTCTCCCTCTAGATCTTTGCTTGGCTGCCACCTTCTCGTCACCCAGGTCATCTCTCAGCGAGACCTGCAATGACTCGCTTCATTCGTTGGAGCACAGCTGTCGTCTGACCAGAGCCACCGCCCCCACGAATGGAAGCGGAGCAGCAGCGAGACCAGAATTGCACCTACCTCTTCCCGTGGTTTGGAGTCATCCTTGCGCCTCTGCTGGGGTGGCTACAGGGCAAACAAACATGGAAGGCAAAAACAACAAGTGTTGGTGAGGAAGTGGAGAAATTGGAACCCTGCGCACTGCTGGTGGGAATGGAAAATGTCGCACGTGCTGTGGAAAACAGTATATGGCAGTTCCTCAAAAATTAAGCATAGAGTTTCCATGTGGCCTGCAATTCCACTCTTAGGTATGTACCCAAGAGAATTGAAAAGGGGGACTCAAACTAAACCTTGTACACACGTGTTCATAGCAGCATTATTCACAATAGTCAAAGGTAGAAACAACCCAGGTGTCCATGGACAAATGAAGGGATGAATAAAATGTGGTCCACGTATGCAGTGGAATATTACTCAGCCATGAACAGGAGAGAAGCACTGACACAGCTACAACGTGGATGGACCTTGAACACATGACGCTCAGTGAGAGAAGCCAGACACGAAGGGCCGCATAGTGTGTGATTCCATTTATATGAATTGTCCAGAACAGGCAAATCCACAGAGACAAAAAGTGGATTCATGGTTGCCAGGGGCTGGGGGAGGGGGATGGAGGGTGACTGCTCATGGATACGGGGTTTCCTTGGGGTGATGTGAATGTTCTGGAACTGAATAGAGATGGTGGTTGCACAACGTTGTGAATCTGCTAGGTGCCGATGTATTGTGCACTTGGAAATGGTGAATTGCGTGTTACGTGGATTTTACCACAATAACATAAAATGTCCCTGGCTCCTGGGAGGCACCACTGAAGTCACTCCAATGGACACCACTGTCTGGGCACAGGATTGTCTGTGGCTCCTGGACACGATTGGGGCACCTCCCTGTTATTCCTACTGGAGCCGACTCACCACCCCCACCCACTCAGGGGCTCCATGGGGGAACCAAGGCCCTGGCTGTCCCTCCTTTGGATCCTGGGTCCCTGTCTGGTCTTAGGAGGTGGGTGACAACCACCGGCCGTGCCTAGGTCTGTCTTTCTCGGGGACCCCACTGTCTGCCTCCCACAACCCTCATCCTCAGCCTAACCTTCCACCATCTGCACACAGGTTCCTTCTCGTTCCAGAAAGCCTTCATCTTTCTGTGGTCCTGAATTGATGCAGCCTGGTGGGGGCTGTGGGGAGACCAAAGTGGTCACAGAACACAGGGTAGGAGTGGGACCGAGTGTGAGGATAGTGGTTGGGAATCAGACCCCCTCCTGGAAAGCCTGGTTACAGGTTCTTATTGGAGAAGGGGAGCGTGAGGCCGGAGTGTAGATGGTGATTTTCCCAAAGGGGTCCTGAGTGCCATGGGATGGGGCTTCTTTCTCCTCCTCCAGCCCAGTGCTCTCCTGATGGCACAATCAGTGAGCCCCCCTGGGCCCCCATATCTGGACCTACAAACCTCTTGTTGCAGTCAATACGCATTTTAGGTTTGATGTTTGGGAGCAGGGAGTGGGTGAGAGGTAGCCGTTTCCTGCGTTTCTCTGTCCACCCTCTTCGCAGAGGATGGGGGTGGGGGAGTGCTCTGCTCCGAGGCAGGAGGAATGGGGAATAAACTATTCCTGTTTTCTTGTAATCCCCGCTCTAAGCAGATTTAATGGCCCTGTTATTGCCGAGCAAAATTGGGTCCTTATGAAACAAGTTACAAAGTGCCTTTGTGGGGCCCGTTCTGCAATAATAAGAAAAAGGGTTGAGGTCCTCTTGGGCCATCTGCTCCTTATTAGCACGTTGCCTGAGTGGGGCTGTGTCTCCAAGCACGGGGTTCTGTTTTCATTAAACGCCTTGTCTAGCGGGGCCGTATTTTATTTTTTTTTTTAACGTTCGAGCAAAATGTAGAACTTGAATTGCAAGTAACCTCCAAGAGGACACAGGAGATCTGGACTTTCAAATTCCTGTCCCACACGATCCCGTTTATCTCTGCTCGGTCACTTTTGTTGTGGGAAGGAGCATAAAGAGAGATGAGCTGTATTTTAACATTTGGCCTGGCAGGTGCAAGGTGTATGGTCCTACAGGGAAGGGAAATGGAACCGAATCGTAACAGATAAAAGAGTGTGTGAGGGTGAGATGGGGAGCTGGAGGGATGCAAGGGAAGTGGGAAGAGAAGATGATGTGAATAAAAGATGTCAGCTCATGAAAATCTGGTCCTCACCTTAGACACATGCACAACTCACTTCAGTAGAATTTGCAGCCAGCACATCTTTTTTTTTTTTTTTTTTTTTTTTTCCCGGTACACTAAAAGGCAAGAGCAAATATAAAGACAGCCAGCATGACAAACGACTATGGCATGATAGTCGTGCACGGTTGTATCTTTACCAGTTAGTGAAATGTTGACACTGGGCACGCAGCTGTGAGCTGGTTTAGGGCTTCTTGCTTCTCCCCGTCAAGCCTGTAGAAGCGCAGCTTTGTGCGTGAAATTCTATCTGCCTGTCGCAGCTACGCCTGCGACACACCTTCGACACGCCTTTGGGGGTCCAGCTGCCTTTCTGACTCCCCGGCTCTCGCAATGGAAGCTTTCACCAAAAATGGAATTGCAAACCTGACCGCCTTGCAAATTGCCCTAAAAACCGTGTGAATGCCAACACAGCTTAGAGGACTTGGGTGCTGATAATTCCTCATTTGTGAATCTGAGACTCGTACAGTTTTGCAGGTAATCGGTGGGAGTTTGGAGACTACCTTTCAGGGAACACTTACAGCCTGGTGCATCCATCCCCGCGGAGGCCCAGGGCTGTGGGTCTGCGGGTGCAGGGGTCCCGGATTCTGAGTCGGGGGCAGTGTGACCCCATGCCTGACTCTCACAGACGGAGGAGAGAGACTGCGAGGCTCACAGCTATGCTTGGAGCCGCCCCACCTAGGATGGCATTTCTGATTTTGTTTTATTGTGATTGTCTTGGTGCAGTTAGTTTATCTGGGAAGTGGTTCCAGGAGGCTCTGAGAAGGATTGGAGAGAAGAGACAGAGGCAGGAAGAACAATAAGAGGTGTGTTTTCAAGCCGGTTTCTGCTTTTGGCAACGGGGTCGGGTCCTGGTGGGCCCTCGAGAGAGTGTGCAGAGCCCAGATGCTTTGCAGCCCTGAAGTGATGGACTCTGGATCCTGCAATGACATAGTCTTCTGTCCCTTTTATGAAACGCACGTGTGTCCTTCGTTAGGTGCCAGTCATGTCCACAGATCTCTGCAGGAATTTACTCATTTGATCCAACCATACAGAGTTGGTTCCTAGGCTAAATCTGCCTGTCCTCAGGGTGTGGTCCGTGCCCATGGCTGGGGCCACAGATGTGGGCTGGGAAGTGAAGATCCATGGATCCTTCCGGAGAAAGGAAGATGATGGTGCCCACAGGTAGAAGTTCTGGCTCATGCACAGCCTTCAAGGATAGGGACCATTTGCCCGTAGGGATTCCAGCCATCTCTCTTTCTTCTTCCTCCCTCCCCACCCCACTGGCTGCCGGCTCCTCCCAGGGCTTGCTGTTGCTTTGTTTTTCTGGAATGTTCCAGGAACCCTTCATCCTTCTCTGCCCAGCCCCACGCTGCTCCTTCCACTGGAACCCTCAGCCTGTGCCACCTGCCCCATTGTGCTAAGGTTCATGTTCCTTGACTTGAGGCTTCCTTGAGGTTCATCATCCTTGACTTGACATTTCCTTGAGGTTTATCTTCCTTGACTTGAGGTTTCCTTGAGGTTCATCTTCTTTGACTTGAGGTTTCCTTGAGGTTCATCTTCCTTGACTTGAGGTTTCCTTGAGCTTCATCATCCTTGACTTGAGGTTTCCTTGAGGTTCATCTTCCTTGACTTGAGGTTTCCTTGAGGTTCATCTTCCTTGATTTCCTTGAGGTTGATCCTCCTTGATCGTCATCCCCGTCCGCTGTGCTGTGAGCACGGAGAGAAGGAGGGTAAGGAAGGGAAGCGAGTGAGGCCAGGCAGCTCACTGCTTACAAAGTGGAGCAAACTCGTAGGAGACACTGGGAGAGGAGAGAGAAAAACCCACAAAGCAAATCTGTCAGCTGAACTAGGGCCTGGTGCTCGGGATATCAGAGGAGAGGAGGGAAATCACCCTTAGCATAAGTCTATCCCACTCAGTTGTCAGGATGGACATGCCAAAGCCATTATCCCTTGGCCATCTGATGAGCAAATGTCACCGAGTGTCCCGGATTTCAGCTGGCAACCGTAGGACCGAGGATCCTCTGAACTGGAGACGGAATGGCAGAGACACCCTCCCTGGGCCTTCTGCTCCCCTCACGGGGGCTGGGGGTATCGGCTCTGTTCTCCTGAGGGTCCGACGAGGGCTGGGTCCATCTGGGCTGGGCCTGTTTGGACAGATCCGTGATTGCTTCTTACCTCCAGCACATTGGTGGCTGGTTAAAGCCTGTTGTGCAAATGTGGAAGAGACCATGCCCTGTGGCTGCTTTCAAACACTTTTAAAACTGGCAAACCCTTTAATCAAGCAACTTTAGTTATTTGAATGAAATGGTTAAATATTTTGGGAGTTTGCACTTTTTGTCAATTATTTTCTTGAAATCATAAACGTTTATAACATAGCATAATTTTGGGTGTACATTATTATTTATCAATTTCTGTGTAGACTCCTGCATCATGCTTACCACCAAATAGTCTAGTTTTTATCCATCACCATATAAACGTGCCCCTTTACCCCTTTCACCCTCCGCCAATCCCCTTCCCCTCTGGTAACCGCTAATATGTTCTCTTTGTCCATATGTTTGTTTGTCTTCCAAATATAAGTGAAATCATGGAGTGTTTGTCTTTGTCTGGCTTATTTTGCTTGGCATAATACCCTCAAGGTCCATCCATGTTGTTGCAAAGGGGACGATTTTGTCTTGTTTATGGCTGAGTAGTATTCCATTGTATATAAATACCACATCTTCTGATTTTTGTTTTCAATAACATGGCCACGTGTCCACATGGGGGGAAGGAAGTGACGTGATGAGCAGGTGACGGGTGATGGGACGATGGTCTTCCGTGAACCGCCGTCCATCTGTGTCTCCCACATTCATTGCATTCCTACCTGGGTTCTGGGATGGGCTGAGATGCAGGAAATCAAATAATTTGCATATATTGGTTGTTTCGAAGCCCAATCTCTATCCATTGATACTTTGATTTTACAGATGAGAAAATTAAGGAATGAACATTTTTTCCAGGAAATGTCATATGTTTCTAGTCATTGCCTGGACCAGAGAATTTTGCTGTTGCACATAAGTAAATGTATTCCTGTTATATTTAGTGAAATAATGTGTATATTATGCGCATCCCCAGTGACATATCCGTATATGCATATATAAGATACATATAGATATATATAGGTAGAGAATATATAGAATATATACATATAAATATATACAGGT
>CM053558.1:98569401-98591162 GCA_028646465.1 Rhinoceros unicornis | reverse complement strand
GTATATCTAAATATGTCGATATCATTAAGGCCACTTTCCCCTTCCAATGAGTAAATTCTACCTTTGAATTTCTCTCAGTTCTGCTTCATTCACCTGTTGAATCCAAATCTGTGTCTCGTACATCTACAGGATCCTGTCGTAGAGCCAACAGCTAAGAAATTATGTTCAAATTTCATGAAGATTGCGTATGATGGGAAATCAACCTTAGTCAACATTTGTCTGTAATCACATCTAAAATTCTGACATGCACCCTGTATCGTTGTGCTAGGGCTGCCATAATAAAGGACCACGGATGGGCGGCTTAGACAACAGACATTCATAGTCTCCCAGTCCTGGAGGTTAGAAGTCCGAGATCCAGGTGTGGGCAGGGCTGGTTCCCCCTGAGGCCTCTCTCCTTGGCGTGTAGACGCCGTCTTCTCCCCGTGTCCTCACGTGGTCGTCCCTCTGTGCGTGTCTGTGTCCTCATCTCCTCTTCTCATAAGGACCCCAGTCCTATTGGATCAGGACCCACCCTCATGGCCTCATTTTACCTTCGTCACCTCTTTAGAGACCCATCTCCACATACAGTGACATCCTGAGGTCCTGGGGTCAGGCATCCAACATGTGACTTTGGGGGACACGATTCAGCCTATGACAAATCCCTCCAAGAGAAACAAAGGATGTGGAAGAATGGGACGTGAACAGGCTTGAAACACTAATCCGATCCTGTCTTTCTTTCCATTTTTGGAGTTTTAGTCTCAAATGGTCACTCCCAGAAAATGCATGCTGGGGATTTGCAACATGAGGCGGCAAGCGGGTCGATTTGGAGAGGCCAGAAACCCCTCGTTCGTAGAGTCACGTGAATGCATTCGGGCACCAGTTGGGCGTGTTTACCGTAGACTCATCGTGGAGCATCACAGTGGACGTTTATAAAGCATGGGGCTCGCCAGGGCAGCAGGTGGACCACAAGGGAAAGTTCTGGGGTTGGTGCTGTTGGGGATCAGTGGGGATACGGGAGGAGCAGGGCCGGATTTTGGGTTTGTAGGTAAAACGGGGAGATGTTGTTGAATGGGGTGATGGCTTGTAATGCCAATAGGAACCAGACAGTAGAGAGTCCAAACTGACGCTGGGGGAGGAGGGGACAGAGGCTGGATTGGCAAATTGGGCAGGGGGTTCTGGATATAAGGGACAAGACCGGGGCCTCGGCTGGGACAGCAGAAAGGCTGGGGCAGGGCCACTCCATGCCTGCAGGATCGTGTCTGCAGGGTCCGGGAGGGAGCTGGCCCGGCCCGCTGTGGGTAAGTCTCGGGGAAGCCAGGATTCGCCTAGAGGAGACCAGAGGAGGTGTGCAAACCGGGAAGTGGGGTCCCTGGGGGCGTCTTTGGGGAGGAGCTATTGGCAAGAGCTGGGCCCTGAGGGAAGGATGGACCCCAGACACTCACTTGTCACAGATGGCTGCAGCCTGGGCAGGGTTAGCCTGCACGGGGGAGCATCAGCCGTCCAGGGCCCAGGGTTGTGACCTGGCTCCCGTGGGGGAGAGCCTGGATGTCCATCTCCTTCACATGGGCTCCAGGGGTGTCCACTGTGAACAGGACTGTTGGGGCTATGCCCACCCCAGACCAAGGACTCCATGTGTGTGTGTCTATATATGCACGTGTGTGTGTGCACATACAGGAAGGTACATATGTACATACATGTGGTAAGTGTATATACACACAAATATAGACTGTATATATATACACACACATATACCAATATACCATATACATCTATATATGGTATACACACGTATAAATACAGATATATATAAATATATGATGCATATGTACTATGTGTATATATATGCATTCACATATCTAAATATGCCACCTGTATATACACCTATGCATATTAGGGCATGTGTGTATATATAAGTATATGTGTGTATATATACATATAAATATATATGTACATACGTAGATGGTATGTGTATACACAATATATAGAATATATATAGACTCACATATATCATTATACCATAGACATCTATATATGGTACACACACATATATAAATACAGATATGTATAAATATATGATGCATATGTACTATGTGTATATATACACATTCACATATATAAATATGCCGTCTGTATACACACCTATGCATATTATGGTGTGTGTATATATAAGTATACATGTGTATACATACATATAAATATATATGTACATATGTAGATGGTATGTGTATATACAACATATAGAATATATATAGACTCACATATATCAGTATACCGTATACATCTATATATGGTACACGCACATATATAAATATAGATATACATAATGTGTATATATATATATACGCATCCACATATATAAATGTACTATATATATATCTATGCATGTTACGGTATGTGTATATGTGTGTGTGCAGATGGTATGTTCATACACACACATGTAACGTGTACATATATATATGTGCAATAGGTGTATATATATTGTGTGAGCATCATAGAGTGTACTTACACAAACCTAGATGGTACAGCCTCCTACACACCTAGGCTGTGTGTCCTAATCTTATGGGACCCCCATTGCACCTGTGGTCCATCTTTGACGGAAACGTTGTTACGCGGTGCATGAGTGTGTATGGTCTATGTATATATTCTATATATGTGTACATGTCATATTTTATATATATAAAGCTTTATATAGACAATTTAAATTTATATATTTTCATATATCTATCTACACACACATCCATATATACATTGCATAAACACACCCATGCAAACATATGTGGGGTCTTTATACGTACATATAAATATGGGCTCTCAATGTAAGAAGTTATTAATTCCCCACGACAAAGTCTGGCTCTGCCCACACCTTGATGAGTCTACTGAAGTCAGGAGGAGGGTGCAGGAGGACCACACTGACCTCACGAGGCCAGCTGTGGTCATTGGTGCTCGTAGCCTCGGCCCCCGGGAGCCAGGGTGCGGGTTCAGCTCCAGGAGGCAGGTTGAGCGTGAGGGCATTGGTCATCGTGCGTCCAGAGATGTCGACATGTGTGTAAGGTCTGAGGGGCAACGGGCTCCAGACTGGGCACAGCTTCCAGGAAATCCTACTTGATCAAGGACTTTTCTCCCATTTTTAATGCAGTTCTTAAGGAAAGCTGGATTTCCTACACTTGGCTGTGTTTCCTCTGGACCCCAGATACCGAGGTCAGAATTATTACCCTGCGGGTGCTAATGGAGAGAAAGAAATCAGAGAGATCCCACGGCGCAGGAGCCACTGGCCAAAGTTGGGGGTTTCTCCTATGACAATGTTCAAAATCCTCTGCCACCTCATGCCCACTGTCATGGACCATCCCATTGGGAGGACAGAGACGGGCGTCTCCATCTTCTTGGAACAGACACATTTGTGTTCACCTGTGCAAAATTAAGAGGCGATTGCATGTGATTCCCTGGACCGTGGCTGCCCCTCCCAGCATCCGGCATCATGCCCGGGACATGATGCATGCTTGATAAATGTCCGTCGGATGTTGTGGGGTGCGTTACGCACTGGGGCAAACGAAGGGTTTCTAACTCTTGGGTGCGATCAAGGTGCGCTTTTCAGAGGCGTAGCAGCAATGCCCACGATAGCAATGGAGGTATTGATAAATACGTGTGTTTTATTAACATGGTCGAGGAGCAATAAATGCTGATAACCCCTTAATTCCTGAGCAGCAAAATCCGTGCGCCATCATTCCCACCTTCCCCAGATTTGAACCAATTCCTCGTCCTGCCTGCCATTAATATCATCCAATCTCTATCCCTCTTTACATGCAACAACTGTGTGCATTTGGGTAATTATTGCCGTTGAGGGGCTCTCATCCGAGACTCTCATCTCCCGAGTGTCCGTCCACACTGCACGATGGCAAAGCCAGCGCACGGCCGTTAATATATGGAAACGCCATTCGTACTTCACCATCCTACTGGGAGTCGATCTAGCCGCTAAGTGGATGCAGAGATTTTAAAATGCACCGATGGTTCCCGGGACCCGAGTTGCCACGGGCGCTTTTCCCCGTGGAGCGCAGGAGTGCTGAATAAATAAGGCACATTTCCGCTGCGGGCAGCCCGGCATCGGTGTCATCCTCGCCTGGCGGTGAGCAGGGGACGAGCATCCTTCAGAGACGGACGCATAAGTATGCAGATTCTCCAGCACATCCTCACCCTGACAAACATCTGCTCTGACACCGATTATATTTACAGACACACACATCCCCTTTTTCATTATAATAGGAATTTGTAGGCGACAGGCCGCTCCGCCGTTGAATATTAAGGGATCAGAGCCGACGTGGGGCGGTGGTGACAATTTGCGGGGTGACTTGTTCTGGTTCCTCCTTTACCCGGATTCCTGAGACACCGGGTAATTGAAGGGGCCTCGATCGTGCTCCCGTTTAGTTTTTGGGGTCCTGGAATGAGGCACTTTTTACAGGGTCGGTCATGTTTAACTTTTGAGTATATTTTTTCATGCAGCCCTTTTTATTTAAATGAACCATTTCAAAGTTGAGAATAGAAATGCTCTAAAACACACAGATGAGCCTGCGATGGAGAGCGACAGCCTTCTCTCCTGCGTTTCTGTAACAACTTTCCTCCATGCTCGTCAATGTTTTTAGTTCTTCTGGTTATTTCTCCATTGACATAGATTGATTTATAACCATGATTTAAAGCTTTTTTTGGACGTTGTCTGCAGTCTTCTTGTTCTAACAGCTCAGTCATCACCCCCTCATCTTCCCTCATAGCTCTTTCCTCCATTGTATCACTGTTGCGATATTGGGATGGAATAAGAAATACGTATTTGGTCTTCATCCTGGTTTCTGGCACAGAGCTCCTAAGACCTTTGTGACGTCCTGAGTGACAGGGGTGAGCGAGGCGCCTCTTGTTATTTATAACAAGCCCCTTTCAGTCTTACCAGATTTTATGCTGATGGGGTGACACCTGGAGGATGGGGCTGGTCATCTGAGGAACCAACCCTGTGATTAGAGGGTGGGAACTTTCAGCCTCTCCTGCATCTCCAAGGAGGGGGTACAGGATGAGGGTTGAGGTCAATCACCAATGGCCAATGATTTCATCAATTGTGTCTACATAACGGGAGCCCCATAGAAACCTTCCAGGGAGAAGGTTGGCCTCATCACCTTGCGACTGGCGTCTGAAGTTGAGGGCGCCATCTTGTGTGACCGAGCCCGTAGCCCGTGGGTTCTGCACTAACTCTGGGCAGTCAGCATGGGAATTGAGTTAAATTGTGGGAGAGCTGGTCAGCGTCTATTAAGAACTGGAAAATCGCTGGGTGTGTGAAACCCGCACATGCGGTGTCACAAGCTTTGTGAGCAGTAATAGAGAGGAAATCGTTGGTGCTTGCATTTTTTTAATGATTCATTTTTCTTCTGGTTAATGTTGAACCTGCAATCACCAGAATTCGATAGGTCTTAATTGCAAGAAACAGCAAGGACCATATAAAGGCATGTGCCCATTGACCCAGCAAAGCTGTTTCTAGGAGCTCACCACAAGGAAAGGAGCAGAGTTGTATTTTTTGAGAGTTTGTATAAGTAGGATGATATTAGAAAACTCTAACAATCTGAACTCTTTTGTCAGTACTGGTGTCTGCACATCGGCGATACTCAGAATAGCATGAATTGCACAGGCTCTGGGTAGGAGTCAGCATAAGGGCTCCCCAGAAAGTTAAACACAGACAGTCCACGTGACCCAGCAATTCTGCTCCTGGGTAGGTACCTGAGAGATTAGAAACAGGTGCCCAAACAGAAATTTGCACTAATCTGTTCATAAAGCGTCATTCACGGTGAGGGTTGATTTGAATTGTGTATGTATATATATAATCTCCTATTGGTTCTTTTTCTCTGGAGAACATTGACTAATATGTTAACAGTAGCCAAAAGGTGGAAACAGCCCAAGTGTCCACTGATGGATGAATGGATGAACAGAACGTGGTGCATCCATACAGTGGAATATTACTCAGCCATGAACAGGAGTGAAGCACTGACACAGCTACAACGTGGATGGACCTTGAACGCATGATGCTCAGTGAGAGAAGCCAGACACAAAAGGCCACATGGTGTGTGATCCCATTTATATGAAATGTCCAGCATAGGCAAATCCATAGAGAGAAAGCAGCTTAGTGGTTGACAGGGGCTGGGGAAGGGGGATGGGGAGTGACTGCTCATGGGGATGGGGCTTCCTTTTGGGGTGATGAGAAAGTTCTGGAAATAGTGGTAACGGTTGCAAAACATTGTGAATGTGCTAAACGCCCCCGAAATGTGCACTGCCAAAGGGTTAATTGCGTGGTATGTGAATTTCACCTCAATAAAAAATAAACATAATACGAATCCACGTGAACACACAGACGGGGATATAAGAAATCTAAAACCAAACACGCGCTCCCCGCTTTCAGGAAAGCCTGCTTCCTTACTCCCCAGGACAGGAGTGTCCTTCTCACCCAAGGTCCCAGGGGAGCAAGATCGCTTCCACTGAATGCCTTGAATGTAGACACGTTTCCCCCCTCTGACATCCATGTGGCTGCAAATTGTAGGTTCTTCCTTTTTTGGTGAGTTGTGGAAAATCTTCTGCTGAACGTGGTTCGAGAGACATTCAGACAGAATTACAAAGGAGACCTCGGACAACAGTCCTATATCAGACTTTCATGGGGTGACCCCACTACCCACCCCGGGCTGACCCCAGGGGCTCTGTCCCCTCAGATGTTGTGGGTTTTCCCTGGGAGCCAAGATGGAAGGGGAGGTTTCAGGTGGAAAAAAGCCCATTCTTTCCCTTTTCTCCACTCCAACGAGCCTTTCAGGCTGGGCTTTGTATGAATGAAGTGAAGGCTTTCAAACATTTGCTCTGGGTGTTTGTGAAAGAAAGGCTCTGGGAGCGAGCTTTGCCATTGATGTGAGAGCCGGCTTTGAAAGACTTCCTCGGCGTGTGGGTTTCCTGGAAGCGCAGATGTGGCGTTCCGGAGAGCGGACATCAAATGCCGGGAATGTTAAGGTCTCACACAGAAAAGAGACCTCACCCCCCGGCTCCTGGGAGGATGGCTGGGGCATCTTTGAAGGGAGAGCTGCGTGGCACTCAATGTACGCAGACTCCTGGGCTGGGCAGGATCAGACAAGCCGGGGGGAGGCTGGCTTTCATCCCGGAGGATAAAGTCGATCCTACAGGGCCAGGGAACAGGAGTGCTTTGCAATGCGAGTTCTGCCTTCCGGGGTCTTCCGTCTGCACTAGGATGTGGTGTCAGAAGGCCTGGCTTCTCTGCCATCATCCAGCCAGACCTCCCGGGTTCCCGTGGATTCTGAGAAATGTGGTGGATTCCTCTGGAAATCGCATGTCGACGTAATGACTACCGGGAATCATCAAGACCTCCCGGACGCTCCTTACTGGCCCGGAGACAGAAGGGGATGACTTGGGTCCTTCTGGAAGCCACATTGGGCTGTTCTTGGTCTACTGGGTTCTGTGCAGGAAAAGAAAACACAACTGTTGCTGATGGGAAGTAAATGTGTTGGGCGAAGATTCAGCTGAGGAAATGGATAATTGAGCACGGGGTTCGTGGAAGGGAATGTGGCCTGATCATGCAAGGCTGTTGGTGGTGGCTTTTGGGTTCATGTAGAGGGTGGCTCTGTGATTGAGTGTCAATGGCGTCGGTCCCAGCTTGGAACAGCCAGGATGCTGGCTCACCATTCACTTGCATGTTTCTTTGGCTCCTTCTCCATCAACGCTGCAGAGATTGCGGTGGATTGAGCCGTAGTGCTTGCCCAGAGACCTCCCCACTTCCAGGAGGGAGCCGGAAATGGATAGCTCTAGATGGCTTGGGGCAGACGGGCCATTCTCGGAGGAGGGAGAAACAACATGGGTGCCCCTGTCGATACCCCTTGCTGTGGGACATTTGCTCACTCGACACATCCATGTTGCACGCCTGCCAAGAACATCTTAAAAAGAGAGTAAACAGGTTAGCAAACCAAAAATGATTGGCATATTCTGTCGACTTTTTCTTTCTCAAGCCTCAGCCTTGCAACTCTCAATTTAAGACCTTGGTGAAATAACTCCTCACAAAATAAACGTCAGATGAATTAGGATGGCCGCTGTAAACCAACCAACAAACAGAAAATGACAAGTGTTGGTGAGGTTGTGGAGAAGTTGGAACTCTTGTGCACTGTTGGTGGGAACGTAAAATGGTGCAGCCACTGTGGAAAACAGTATGGCGGTTCCTCAAAGAATTAAAAATAGAATTACCACGTGATCCACAATTCCACTTCTGGGGATATACCCAAAAAGGGAAAGTAGAGTCTTGAAAAGATATTTGAGCACCCACATTCACAGCAGCATTATTCACAGTAGCCAAGAGGTGGAAGCAACCCAAGTGTCCATCAATGGATGAATGGGTAAAGAAAATGTGGTCTTTCCATATAATGGAATATTATTTGGCCATGAAAATGAAAGACATTCTGACACATGGAAGAACCTTGAGGACATGATGCTCAGTGAAATAAGCCAATCACAAAAAGGCAAATACCATGTGATTCCACTCATAGGAGGTCCCTAGAGGAGTCAAATCCATAGAGACAGAAAGTAAGTGGTTGGTGCCAGGTGATGAGTTGTTAGTGTTTAATGAGGACAGAGTTTCAGTTTGGGAAGAAGGAAAGTTCTGGACATGGATGGTGGGGATGGTTGCCCAACGTGTTATTGTACTTAATGTTGCTGAACTGTGCACTGAAAAATGGTTAAGAGGGTAAATTTTATGTTGCTTTCTTTTTTTAACCACAACTAAAAATTTTTTAAATGTCCAATGAAAGTCAAAGAGTGTGGGGAGATGGTAACCCCTGGCCATCCCTGGGCACGGCTTGGACGAGCCCACTTCACACAATGCTGTCTTGCTTTGTACTCACTTCGTTTTACCTGCCCCCGCCAGTTAGTTGGTTTGAGTCATCTGGAAATGCACATTGTACGCTCTCTGAGGACCTGGTACTCGACCCTCCTCTGGGTTGGGTGTTCTTTTTCCACGGCACCATAAAATGCTTGGGAACTTTATTCCCAATGCTTTTACGAGTGGTATTGGGGTTTTATGAGAGACCCACATCCTTCCTGACATGATTCTCAGAGAAAGTGTTTCTGCTACAGAAAACTGTCCTCAGCCTCAATTTTTTTTTTAATGTTAATTTACTTGATAGTCAAAAGTATGCCTCCGACTCAGAGTTGTTTCCAGTTTAATTTGAATTTTGCCTCGAGGCATCATGGGAGACCCAGGGCTGTTCCTGGGGCGCCAGGAGCACGTGAGAGCCGCAGCACCGTGTGAGAAATGGGGGAAGGCAATTGAGCATCTCTTGCCAAGCCCTCCGGATATGTAAACCTTGAAGGAGCTGAGAAGTGGGGATGGGCTTCTTGGTGCCCTTGGAGGAAGCCCTTTGGGGAACATGAGGTATTCCTATGAGCCAAAGAGGGTCTGTTGACCTATATTCTGCTCCAGTGAGTAGGTGTAGGTTTCAGGAGGGGCCTGGGAATGGCGCTCATAGGGCTAGGACCTGTAGAGCAGGGATCTACAGAGCTGGAAGTCATAGGTCTGGAATCTATAGGGTTGAATCCATAGAGTTGGGATCCAAAGGGTGGGACATATAGGGTTGGGACCCACTGTGTTGGGATCCATAGGACGGAAACACATAGAATGGGGATCTACAGAGCTGGGATTCAGAAGGCAGGCATCTATAGGGTTGAATCCATGGGACTGGGATTCATAAGTCTGGGACCCATAGGACTGAGATCCAAAGAGTTGGAATCCACAGGGTTGAGATGCATAGGCTTGGAACTCATAGAGATGGGACCCAGAGAGTTGGGATTCATAGGTCTGAAGCGCATAGAGTGGGGATCTATCAAGCTGCAATTCATACGGTTGGGATCTATATGGCTGAATCTATAGGACTGGGATTCATAGGGCTGGGACCCATAGAATTGAGATACAAAGCATTGGAGTCCATAGAACTGGGATCCATAGGGTTGGGATGTATGGGGATGGGACCCATTGTGTTGGGATTCATAGAGGTGAGATCCACAGTGTTCGATTCATAAAGCTAGCATCCATAGGACTAAGATCATTAAGGTTTCAACCCATACTTGGGACTCATAGGATTTGGATATATAACACTGGATCCAAAGTGTTGGAACCAAATGGCTGAATAATCTGTCAACACATTCGGAATGACAGGTTTTTCAAGAGCTTCCTCCTGAAGAAAATGGTTAATCTGTTTTCTGAATGTTACTTTTTAACATCTTCCCACACACTGTGGGCACTCTTCCTAAATTACCAATGACCTTTTTGGCATCCTATCAAAAGGACCAGTCTCAGGCTTTATCTTTCTTGATCTTTCCAGTCACTCATTCAACAAATATTTACACATCAGATGACCCATGAGCAAACCAGCAGTCCTTGCTAAGCTGATATTGCATCACGATTTACAGAAATGAGTAAGGAGGTCATAGTTGTAAAAATATTTATTGATCATCTTCTATGTTCCAGGCATTCTTCTAGGATCTTGCATGTACCTATGAACTAATCAACAATCCTTGTTGAACTGACATTCTAACCAGTAGGACAGAAGTGAATACAGAGACTGTATCTTCAGTTAGAAATTAATGTGGCCCATGGAGAAAAAAAATGGAGGAGGGGGCAGGTCAAGAGTGTCAGGGCGGGAAAGGGGTACACACTTCAAATGGGGCCATCAGGACAGGCTTCCCTGGGAAGGTGATATTTCAGCAAAGACCTGAAGCAGGTGAAGGAGTGAGTCACAAGTCTACGGTGATGGTTCACCTGGTGGGGTCCATAGCCAGGGCAAAACCCCAAGCCAAGAGTGTGTCTGGAACATTCAAGAGTCAACAAGAAGCACGGAGCAGGTGAGGTTAGGTGAGTGAGGAGAAGAGAGATGGGAGATGATGTCACAGGGGGAGTGAAGAACTTGGTTATAGGAGTAGAACTCTGTCCCCTAGAGTCTTTGCAGAGAGTGGTACTCACCCCACCTACATGTCTGGCATCCTCATAGATCCATCTCATTCCACCCACCGAGGCCCAGGACCAGCTGCCTCCTGGGTCCAGAACCCAAGGGCTGCTCCTTCCTAAGGTTTGCAGGCCGAGTTCTCTTGTACAGAGGGTTGAGTTCTCCCTTCTGTTTCTCTGGCCAGGCCACTTCCCCAGGGAGCGATAAAGGAGACTCACGCTCTATGAGGACACAGGGGAGGGGACCAAGTAATGACTCCCCTTCTCCAAGGATAAGGCCCACGCAGGGAACAGAGCCAGGGTCTGGAGACTGGGCCCATCCTCCCCACCCTGTGAGGCTGGATTCCCCAAATGCATACAGAGAGATCAAGTGGATTTTATTAAAGAAGGTTCAGTTTCCCTACAGCCCCTTCCTAGCTCCTGTACCCTCTGGGATGTCTTATTGTTCTTTGGTTGATGTAATTTTGTTGTCTATCCCCCTGCCCTGGAGTGTGAGCTCCAAGAGGGCAGGGGCTTGAATCTTGTCTCTGTGCCTGGAGTAGGCTTGATACACAGAAGGTGCCCAGAAAATGTGTGTGGTATGGATAGTTGAATGGATGAGTGGTGGCTGGTGGGTGGTGGGTGGATGGATGATAGATGGATGGAGGGGAGATAGATGGATGGATGGGTGGGTGAGTGGATGGATGATGGAGGAATGGATGGATGGATGGATGAATGGATGGATGGATGGAAGGGTAGCAGGTGGGTAGATGGATGGATGGGTGAATAAGTGGGTGGGTATGTAAGTGGATGGATGGATGGATGGATGGATGGATGGATGGATGGATGGATGGTTGGGTGGATGGATGAATGAATGGATGGATGGATGGTTGGATGGATGGATGGATAAATGGGTAGGTGAGTAAATGGGGGGGTGGATGGATGGATGGATGGATGGATGAAAGGGTAGTAGGTGGGTATATAGATGGCTGGATGGCTGGCTGTCTGGCTGTCTGGCTAGATGAATGGATGGATGGGTGGACAGATGGATGGATGGGTATGTGGGTTGGTGGGTAAATGGATGGTCGGATGGACGGATGGGTCAATGGGAGGGTGGGTGGGTGGGTGGGTAGACGAATGGATGAGTGGGTAGATGAACCTGTCCCTTGCCTTCTCCAGCAACTAGAAGCTGCCCACATCCTTGGATGTAGCTGCTTCCTCCATCTTCAAAGCCAGGAGCATAATATCTTCTTTCTCCAACACTGACCTCTGCTCCTCTCATCCTGTCTCCTTCTCTGACTCTGATTCTCCTGTCTTCTCTCATAAGGTCCCTTGTGATGGCATTAAGTCCCACCCAGATGTTCCGGGATCATCTCCCCATCTCAATATCCTTAAATTAACCCCATCTACAAAGTCCATGTAAGGTAACACATTCAAAGGTTCTGGGGATTACGATGTGGACATCTTTGGGGGCCATTATTATACCTTCCACAGTAAAAGTTCTTTTAATGTAAACTTCTAAATATAACATCCAAGTGGAAGGGATAAGAGAGAATGGTGGAGAAACCCTAGCCATAGCCAACGGGGTTCTGTCTCAGTGTTGTGGACTGGATGCTTGTGTCCCCCAAAATCCATATGTGGGAGCCCTAATTCCCAAGGTGATGGATTTAGGAGGTGATGCCTTTGAGAGGCGATTAGGGTTAGACGAGGTCATGAGGGTGGGGCCCCCATGGTGGAATTAGTGCCCTTATAAAAAGAGGAGGAGACCAGAGCTCTCTCCTCTCTCACATGAGGACACAGTGAAGAGACAGTCATCTATAAGTCAGGAAGATAGCTCTCTCCAGAACCCGACCATGATGGTACCTTGATCTTGGACGTCCAGCATCCAGAACTTTGAGGAATAAATGTCTGCTGTTTAAGCCCCCGAATCTGGGGTATTTTATTATAGAACCCCAAGCAGACTGAAATACTCTGTTTGCAGAAGAAAAGGCAGCCGACATTCTTCCCAGCACGATGCTTGGCATGAAAGTGAGATCAAGCCATTCCATTCCCAACATCATCCATCTTGACTCATGGCCATGTCTGGGGGCTCTAGATAAAATTGCATAAATGCCCTCAAATTATTAGAGGCAGAAAGGAAGGGTGTGGGATCACATGAGAGGGTCAGCTTCATAACAGCTTTGGAGCCTGTTCATTGATTAGGATATCCATTCATTCGTTGACATTCAGTCAATCATTGATGAGGACCATTAACCTTTGCCAATAAAAACGTAGACCACTGCCACAATGACAAGGACCCCTCTAAACCTCCCGAAAGAACACCTTGTGTGGCATCCCTCTGTCACCAAGCTGTCACTTCCCTTTGGGTGTCTGAGAAAGCAGACAGCTCTAACACAAGCAATTACACAGACCAGCAGGCAACGATGCAGAGGAGCCGTCCCCGGAGGAATGGGGGGCGAGGGGGGTGCCCGTGTCTGTCAGGGGCTCGATGAAGACAGCTTCTCCCCTGCCAGGCTGGGTTAACGAGGCTGGGGGCATAGCCTGACAACGGCGTGCTCCCAGACTGGAGGCCAGAGATTTCCTGTCTCCGCAAAGTCAAGACAAAATAAATTGACCTCTGCCTCGAAATGTTTCCAGTGGGCACTCACCGGGAGCATTTTTTTTTTAAGATGCCCGAGCGATGGACTGTGAGAGCTTCCATCAAAATCCACACAGCTGGCTCCTCATTATGGAGGTCTCTGTCATGTCATGTGTGGAACATGAAGGATGCAGGGGAAGGGGTCTCGGGCGGGGGGACTTGGAGCCGCCATCCTGTCTGTGGTCAGGACCCCACAGCATCGTAATCACGGATACTGGATCTGGTGGGGCATCCTCAGATTCTGATGCCTTCATCCCGACTCGCTCGGGGAGTCGGATGGAGACAGCCCGGGTGCAGGTTGACTCGGCGGACGGTGGGGGCCAGGTGGAGGTGGGCTCCGGGAAAAGGTTTCCTGACATCGCTTTGCTACCCCTTCGGAGACGCGGGGAGCACGTGGCTGCTAAGCCGACCTAACGTCGGTAAATGCCAGCTTGTCAGCCTCATCAGACTCAAGCAACCAGAGTAGAAGGTGCCTTTTGAATGCTACCCCAAGAGTCAATTAAAATACAGTAAGGCTGACATCTGCAGAATACGGGCTGATCAAAGCGAAAAATGCCCATACAGCTTCTGACATAAAAACACCGTGTTTGGCGGCAGGCTGACACAGTGTAACAGGTCAGGTAATTATGAGAAAATCTATGATATATGTGTTGCAATTGCTTATCTTGTTCCCATTATCACAGCCATCAAACACACCGTCGGGCTCGCTTTCTGCTGGATCCGAAAGCCGGTGACACCCTCGCGACGCTGATACAGATGGCATCTCCCCAGCGGCTGAATTAATTTGACAGTAAATAGGTAAGCGCGGTTACCGGCTTGTTTAAATATATATTTTTTAATTGCAGCGGGCCAGGGGTGTTTAGCACTTCTGGGAATAGCCGGGAGAGGGTTCGGTGGTCTTATCAGCAATGCGCCCCTCCTCCCACCACACCCGTGTGCCGACGCGCGCGTGCTGGGAGGCTGTGAAGTTGGTTAATGCCGCGCATGGTAATTGCACGTGCTCACGGACGCTTTGCTGTTGTTTTATCGTTTGCATGGTAATTGCTGTGCAGAAACACAGTTTTTTCATCTCCCTCTGACCCCGACACCCAAAGCTGTATGCATGCATTAATTACGATGATGAAGGAATTCTCCTGTTTGGCCTTGATGTGTTTATTAAATTAATGAAGGATGTGACAGATGGGTCTGTGTGCTCAGGGTGCAGCCAGGCGAAAGCCATGAGTGTATTTCAGCCGGCTGGGTATTTTCTGCCATGCCCACGCCGTAATTGGCTTAATGGATTCTCCGTGATGCGCGGCAACTCCTTCCCCCTCTCTAAGCAAACTAATTACTGCTTTTTACATTAAATTCTAATAGATTCCAATTCATCTCCTCTGAATCGTCACGATGATTACAGTCGTAAATGAGGCACAGAGACGCCGTTCGTCAAAACGCTGTGGGTTTGCAATCATAGCAGCACGACACGACGCATGCTGGCTAAATGGTGATGGTTTCCAGGTGGATGTCTGCTGGGATGGTCCCTGAGTGAGCGTGTGTGAGTTAGTGAATCTCTGGTTCATTCTGAAAGTCGGCAACTATTTCCTGTGGACGAGGGATCAAATCAAAGGGAGGGATTTTCAGAAATAAGGATTTCGTCCCCAGCCTGCTATTTTTCTCCGGTGCCGTTTTGGAGAGGGAAACGTCGTGCCCACAGAAATATGCATCACCAATGCCCCCTTTGCTGAGCGAAGAGAGCATCGGATTCCATTTATATTACCAGTGACTTCTATTCCATTTTAATGGCCTCCCATAATTCCAGCAGAGGAGGAAGGAGCCTGCCTTCGGCACCCTTAATCAGGGCGGTCGTCCCCTGAGTCCGGTCCCCATGGCCCCGAGGATACGGACTCCAGGACACCCTTCAGCGGCCTTGCCAGGCGTCCTGGCTTTATTTGTCACTCCATGCAGAAGCAGAATGTCATGTGTGGGCTGCGTGTGAAGTTCGTGGCGGATTCCGATATAAATTGTAACAGGACTGACGGTCCCAGATTTTCAGAGATTTCGACAGGCGGACTCTATTTTTTTTTTTCTCTAAGGGTAACTAGACCAAACTTTCAGACTTACTTTTCAAACTCTGGAGGTGATGGCTCATATGGTTTAAATGCTTATTTGTGCAGAAAATAGCAGAGGGCAAAATGCAACGCCACGCTGGGATAGGATTTTAATCCAGCTTCTTTCCGAGAGCGAGAGTTTCTCTCTTCTTTGGCTTGTTAGAATGGTGTCACTTTCTTTTAAATCATATTTTTGATTTTTTTTTCTTGTGCTTCTTGGGTTTATAAGACTTTCAAAGCAATTATTTTTATGTAGCTGCACACGGCTGTGGAGAACATGATAAAACTGTGCTTGTTCTCTAAGAAAATTACCCCGAAACGCAAGCCATCCACATTTACGCTCATTATTTTGTGCAGGGGTGGGCAATATTTTTTCTGTAAAAGGTAAGATAGTAAATGTTTTAGGCTTTCTGGGCCATATCGTCTCTGGAGCAACTACAAAACTGCCATTTTAGCACAAAAGCCACCAGACACAAATAAATGAACATGTTTGTGTTCGAATAAAACTTTATTTACAAAAACAAGTTGGGGGCCGGATTTGGCTGGCAGGTCCTAATTTGCTGATTTTAGTGACACAACTGGCTTAAACACAGTAATTAATCTCCCTGTGTATTCTGGAGGACGTCAGACTTCTCTAAATTTCATCCTGCATTTATTTTCAGAGTCACCCAGATCAGCTCAAATAGGATCTAGGGCTCCTGTTTGCTAACGTATTCATTATCCTGTGATGAGTAAGCCCTGTAACGAATAAGCAAGAGTGGTCTAAAGCGGGAATTCTTCCTCAGTATCTTTCTCAACACAGCACACCCAGGAAGGGTGTGCTCCACTGATTGGAGCGAAATGCAAGACAAAAGTTATTTGCTGCCTTTTTTTCTCAATTCAGTCAACTTTACTAGAAAGCACAAGAAAAGACAGAAAAATAGTCACTTATTTGCTGTCTTGACTTGCATGAACCTTGAAGATTGGACACCTAATCTCGTAATCTGTATTTTTTCTAAGAGGATACTCTTATATGAAGCACGGGCCACTCTTGGAAGTGCATGTCCAGCCTCAGCAGCAGTGCGATTCCAGACAATCTTCCTACAAGCCCTAAGCTGGTGGCCCGGGTTCTGCTCAGTTTGTGTCGTTAGTCCGGGAAAATGTCAACCAGCTGCAGGGTCACGGTGTCACTCACATCACCTTGAGATTTTGCTGGAAACGGCTCATTCTGAGACGGCAAGTGAGTGTGGTTATCCGATCCCTGATTTCAGATGCTATTTAGTGCCATTATCAAAGAATAAAATATATAGTGTATGTGTGGGTGGAGAAGAGCTGAGAGGGACAGGCAGAGAGAGGACAGGGGTCCACTGAGACCAGGGCCACTTATTCCTCTGAGCTGGGCATGCGGAATAAGGGAAATTCTGCGTGCAAAGTGCCCGGCAAACAGTAAGCAGTGACTAGATGCGCGTGTGAACGTTAGGAACAGAGGTCGGTGAGACCCTGTGGAGAACGTACGGACCCCCCCTTAAAGAAATATGGCGGGAGCTCAGATCTGTCTCGTGCCTTTGAGAAAGGAAGGCACAAAGCTGTTCCAGCAGTGATTGGGGGCTCTACGTCCCAAAGCTCTCCGGGACTCTCGCCGCTGCGCCCAGCATCTGTCTCAATTTGAGGGCCTGGCGTCCGGCCCTGGTCTCGTGGGGACGAGTCCCCAGGCGGTGGGCTCCCTCCAGCCATAGCTTTGCTGGAGGACAGTCGAGTCTGCTTCCAGGGTTCTGTGGGGTCCGTGCTCCTCTCTGCGCAGCAGAGTTGGAGGCGGGAGGACGCGTCTTCCCCCCTTCTGTCTCCCTTCCTCCTTCCTTCTTCCTTTGCTCCTCACTTCTTCCTTCCATCACGCCTGTCTGTCCTGTCTTCCTTCTGTGGGAGACAGTTAGGTAGACGGATAGATAGATATTATACGTGATAGATAGGGGATAGATAAATGATAAATAGATAACATGGACACATAGATGATAGAGAAATGGAGAGATAGATAGAGAGATGATAGATAGATAGATACATAGATACATAGATAATTGACAGATAATAGATAGATGGATAGCTGGATGGATAGATGATTGATAGATAATAGATGGATAGTTAGATAGATAGATAGATAGATAGATAGATAGATAGATAGATAGACAATAGATAAATACACGATAGATAGATACATAAATAGATAGATTGTCGGACAGACAGATAGATAGATATAGATGATAGATCGATAGATAGATGATAGATAGATAATAGATAGATGGATAGTGGATAGATGGATGGATAGCACATAGACAGATGACAGACAGATAGGTAGGGGAATGGATGAAGGGGAATGGACACATAGACATGTCTTGTAACCTAAGGTCTCTCGCAGCAGCTGTTGGGTCCCCCCCAGGCCTCTCTCCTAGAAGCACTGGAGCCGAGCAGAGGCCGTCTGGGGAGGAGACTGGACAAGGGGCTGGGAGTGGCCGAGCTGACCCCATCACTGGGGTCCACCTGGGAGGTCTCCTCGTGGGCAGGCAGGCTGTCCCATTCACGGGATAGGGCATCGATGACAACCTGCTGCCCCAGGCTCCTCATTTAGGGGCAGGTCTGAGCCCTATGACCTTTCAATGAACTTTGTCAGGGTTGAAACAGAGGGGGTGTGTTAGCCTAAAACTCACCTCATTCAGTACCTGCACAATGCACAGCAAGCCCCCTGGGTGATCCTTCATAAAGCTGAGAACTCTGCAAGTGTTTTACCCTAAGAAAGTCACCCCAGTCCCCCTCTGCCTGGGAGGCTCTCGGCTGAATAGCTCCTTCCCCCCAGGACCACCAGACTTGCATGCAGTCTCTTCCCCTTTCTTTTTCTTGCTGCATGAATGGTGGGCATGGTGGCTGGAGCTCCAGCAGCCGTCATGGACTCTGAGGTCATGTTGGAAATGGAAGCCCCATGGAGGAGCCTGTATCCTGAGTGGACCACACCAGCCCTGGTCTAGCTTCTAAAAGCCCTTCTTGGCATGAGGTGCACGATCCTTTCTGGTTTGGGCTGCAGGCTGTTTTGTTTGTATCATTCATGGTTGAGCATGGTGCTTGCTAATGCAAAGGCAGAGCTGAACAGAAATGCCACCGGTGGTCGGTGTAGGTCTGTGTTGGCTCTTTCTCTTCAGGAAGAAGGTATTGTCCATTCTATGTGTCCTGGGGGGTGGGGTCTCTACACGCACACACACACAGACACACACCCCTAGTCCCAGCTTGTATTAGTTGCTAGGGCTGCCGTAACAAATACCACAGACTGGGTGCCTTAGACAAGGGACATTTATCGTCTCCCAGTCCTGGAGGCTGGAATCTGAGATCCAGGTGTGGGCAGGGCTGGTTCCCCCTGAGCCCTCTCTCCTTGGCGTGTAGACGCCATCTTCTCCCCATGTCCTCACGTGGTCGTCCCTCTGTGCGTGTCTGTGTCCTCATCTCCTCTTCTCATGAGGACACCAGTCCTATTGGATCAGGACCCACCCTCATGACCTCATTTTACCTTCATCACCTCTTTAAAGACCCATCTCCACATACAGTCACATTCTGAGGCCCTGGGGTCAGGACCCCAATGTGTGGACTTTGGGGGGACACAGTTCAGCCCATAACACACACGTACACATACCATCTGTACTGTACGCCTTAGAAAAGTTAAACTTTCTGCACCTCAGCTCCGTCCTCTGTAAAAGAACGGCAATGACATCTCCCTTGCAGGATGGTGATGAGGACCAACAAGATAATATGCTTGTGAAACACGAGCTAAACATAGGGGTGCCTCTCGAAAACCCCAGGACCTCGTTCCTTCCCCCTAAAATATGAGGCTTTCTGGGGATCTTTAACGAACACGGTAGATGGAAGTTTTGCTTTTGGGTCTTAATTCTCACAATCCTTGCTGCGTGGAGACACATGGACCTGTTTTTACTTCTCTGGTTTGGGGTCAGTGTATTCTGGTTGATTGATTGATACATCGATCGGTTGATTGATCAATGGATTGATTGACTGACTGATTCGGTCAGTCCTGGGAAGGCCCCACTGTAATGGCAGGTCACGCCAATATGAAAAGATGAACTGGGTTGAAGCCTGCGCTGCCCTTTCTTTTATTAGGGGGCACCTCGGGGCATAAGAAACATCCCAACACCGCAAGTCGAGACGGCAGCCTCTGGTGGACACCCCACCAGGCCCAGGATCTGGGAGGTCTACGTGCTTCTCCACATGGAGACATTGCAGACGGCCACCAGGATCCAGGGATCAGCTGCATCCCAGAGGAGAACATGGGCTGCTTCCAGGGGAAGGCGCTTGATGAGACCAGACGTCTGAGATGAAGGGGTCGCAGGGCCGCGCTCCCTCTGGAGGCTCCAGGGGAGGGTCCTTCCTGCCTCTTCCAGCTTCTGGGGCTCCAGGTGTCCCTGGGCTGTGGCCGCCTCCCTCCATCTCTGCCTCCGTCTTCACGTGGCTCCTCCTCTGTGTCTGTGTCTCCTCTTCTGTCTCTGATGAGGACACTGTCATTGGATTTATGGCCTCCCTCCTCCAGGACGCCCTCATCTCCATCCTTCACCTAATCACATCTGCAAAGACCCTGTTTCCTAATAAGGTCACATCAGAGGTTTCTGGGACCTGGATATATTTTGGGGGGACACCATTGAACCCGTGACAGTGTGTGTGCAGATTGACTAAAGGACCAGAGAGTGACGGACAGAAGGGAGAGAGAGCAGAAAGGACACGTTATCTCTGGTTAGCCAGAATCACGGCTCATCTAGTTACTGTCACCTAAATTTTCTAAATATTCCCCACGAGCATGCACTGTGACTCTCAAGAGACATAAGAACAAATTCCTTGCTTTTTTTTTTTAAAGGAACGGAGTGAAGATAAACAGGATCTTCGGAATTAAACAAAAGACAGCCATACAAAGGAACAAGCCCTAAAGACCATACATAGGGGGAACACAGAATTCGCCAACATCTTTTTCAGGCACCAGGGCCGATGCTGGGCAGGAAGTTCCACTAAGGACCTTACGGGTCGGGGTCTTGCTCCGGCCTCTGGGTGGACGTGTCTGGGGCACATGGGTCCTCTTGGGGTTGCATCTGGGGGGTTAAGGAGACCCCCCAACCCCATTGCTCGTTGGCCCCACTGCTCCACGTGGGATAGGAGGTACTTGTCATTTTGGGGAGTGCCGGAGAAAAGAGATCAGAGATAGACAGACGGGGATGTCAGGGGGTGATGTGCGAATATTCGTGCAGCCATGGGAAATTCGAGGGGCGCGAGCATCGTGATGGGGAGGCAGGCTGGAGCCACCCCCCAAGGTCCAGGCGGTCCCAGCGCTGTCAGGGCTCTGGGACAGGCGTCCCCATCCCCATTCCTTGACCCATCTCACTGTTGGGAAGTTGGGGGTACAGCCCCTCCTGGGGCTGGCAGCGTGTCCCCTCCCCTTCTGTTACAAGTCACAGAAGCAGAGGGGGTGATCTGTCTCTGCTGATGGCAGCCAGCAGTCGGTAAGCGGCCCGAATGAGCGGGGGAGACAATTTGCCCAGAGAATGCTCGGGGACCCGCAGCCGCCGGTGGGGAGGGGGCCTGTCAGCCGGCGTCTGCTGTGATTGCTTCTGATGGCAGGGCGGTGCTGCCTGCGCTCCACGCCTGTGTGCGGCTCTGCTCTGATGGAGGCCGGGAAGAGGGCCCGCTGTGAGGGGCGGTCACGGGGCAGGGGGCGGGGGGAGCTGGGGAGGGGACGGGAGGGGCGGGAGGAGGGGGGGGAGAGGAGCTGGGGGAGGAGTGGGGAGGAAGGAAGGGGAGGAGGAGGGGGAGGGGGCTACACGTCTGTTTGGGGAAAGCCGGAGAGACCAAGTGGAGACACAGACTCTAGCCGTCGGGACAGAAGCCAAATTGGTGGCTTTCTTCTCTCAGAGGGAAGCAGACGGCCGTGCAGCATTTGAGGGGTTTGCCCTCCTGGAAGGACACAGACAGGTGCAGAGAGGAGTGCATATATGTTATATATACACACACGTATATAGTAAGTGTGTGCAGAGACAGACAGACAGGTGCAGAGAGGTGTGCA
>CM053558.1:98542422-98568901 GCA_028646465.1 Rhinoceros unicornis | reverse complement strand
GGTATGCATATATGTTATATATATACACACACGTATATAGTAAGTGTGTGCAGAGAGAGACAGACAGGTGCAAAGAGGTATACATATATGTTATATATATACACATGCATATTGTAAGTGTATGCAGAGAGAAAAATATGTGTGCATGTATGCATGCACATTTGTATGTGTGTGTGGAGCGTTTTATATGTTAACTACATGTAGACAATCATAACATGTGTTTGCATGTGTGTGTTTACAGAGAGAGGAAGACCGGGGTATACACATAGATAACATCTATGTATAGAGTTTGTTATCTATGCCTATATGTCACATATATATTTATTTATTATAGTCATGCGTCAGTAAGTGATGGGGGCACATTCTGGGAAATACATCGTTAGGTGATTTTGTCATTGTGCGAACACTATAGAATGACTTACACACACCTAGTTGGTGTAGCCTCCCACACACCTGGGCTGTATGGTGCTAATCTTACAGGACCACCGTTGTCCATAAGGTCTGTCATTTAACAAAATGTATTTATAGTGTTATATATAGTATTATATGTAATATATAATCTGTATTATAGTATTGTATATGACTACATCATTATACATAGTCATATACAACATACATCTATTGTATATTTATAGACCAGTGTGTATGTGTTATATACATTTATAATAATTATTCATATATGCATACAAGGACTTTTACACGTATGTTGTGTGTGTATATATATATATATAACGCACACGTGTGTGCAACAGGATGTTTTAGACATATGTTGGTCTGTATAGGAAAATTTTATACATATACACACATATATGTATTTGTGTATTTTATGTTTGTACATGTTCATATATAATATATAACTTTAGCTACACACGTACGTATTGTGTATACACATTTATGCATGCGTATATATAAATTTATATACACAGGTATTTATATGTGTTTATAGAGTGTAATGTATTTGTTATACATACATATTATACATGCATAATATATGCGGGCGGTAGAGAAGGGGGGGAGAGAGGGAGGGAGAGAGACACTCTTCAGATGCAGCTGTCTCTCCAAGCAACACTGTTATTGCACAATATTTCTTCTCATTTCCAGATCTGAGCCCCACACCCGTTGTCCGCTGCACACAAACAGCCCTCGGCTCAGATCTACAAAACGTGATGTCAGGTCCTTATCGGAGGACCACAGGGCTCTGCGGTTAAGAGAACAGCTCTCTCTTCCCGCTTTGCTTCCTGTTTTTCGCTTGTGAGGTTTGGGGACCTGGGGCAGCTGGGAGCCCCATGCCTCTGCCTGAAGGCCTTGCAGGGAAAGGACGGCCTGAGGTTGGTGACCTCGTTCTAGTGTAAGATTTCAGGGGAGTCAGAAGGCGCAGGGAACCAGCTCCAGGCTCCACGGGGCACGAGGATCCCCGAATCCACTGCTCCGGTCTCCTGGAGAATTAGCCAGAAGGCAGATGCTTCACCTCTGGAGAGCAAGCCAACGGTCCTGGTGATGGTTCCATACGGGTGGACGTTGGGGATCGGGGAGAGCCAAGAGGGGGCAGCTGTCTGTGGTCAGGCGAGTGACCAAGAGCGGAGGCCCCGGTGGCTCTGGGCTTCCGGGAACGGGGGTTGAGTAGGACTCTGTCACATGGTGGAAGGGCGTGAGCTGGGCTTGCAATCATGGACCTGGGTTCCAATGCCAGCCCCCAACACTTTTCCTCCTTATCGGAGACCCTGTTTCCTGGTCTCAGTTTAAGGAGCAAGTTGCCTGGAGATGGGGGTCGGAGTGGGACCCCGTCCCGTTGGCCTGGCAGGGGGAGAAGGGTTCCCCTCAGCAAGGAGGGGAAGCCAGCGTGGTCCCAAGGATGAGTGGACGGGGAAAGCAGGAGAGAGATCCCGTGAGCCAGCCAGGACTCTCTCCCTGTTGTTCCATTGAGTGGACAGAGATATCTCAGGCTCTTCATCGTCATAAAGCCCACCCCCTCGAATGAGCTTGTCAACGCCCCAAAGACTTTGGCCGAGAGTTACTTTATAAAGTTGGTTGACTTTATAAAATGCTTGTCTAATGGACTCGAAAAGGGCCGTTGTAATAAAGTGTAATTATTTATGAAATCTCCGCTTCTCACAGGTTAGTGTGCACAGGAACGCCCTGGGGGTCTTGCTATAATGCAGATTCCAATGTCTAGGTCTTGGGGGTGGGGCCAGAGTCTGCATCGTCCACAGTGTCCCCGGCAAAGCCAGGTCCCCTGGTGCAGGATGACATCTTTGGGGCCCCCAGTGTCGGACGACACTGGAGCATCTTGGACTTATAGGAGGTGCAGAGCCAGTGGGGAACAGAGTGACCGCCCTATGGGATCCAAGGAACTTTCTAGAACCATCCTCAAGTCTCTCCAAACCTGCTGCGGCTCCCCTGCCCACTGGATCATCTTTGCATCATCTTGTTAATTGTCATCCTTAGATTATTTTCTGCTAGGAGGCTGGCTTTTAAGACACGCAACTCCTCTGTGACTTTGGCATCATCGTTCCCACGCCACCAATGAGGTTATTATCATGACAGCTATGAGGAGTCGGGTCACCACACGACGGAGGGTGGGACTGGCTTTGCAGTCGAGGGCTTTCTGACCCAAAAGTCTCCACGACCACAGCCACCCACCCGTCCCCCTCTGGATTCCTGTGCTGGACGTCCAGAAAAGAGAGGGGACACTGATGGGCACCTGTGGTGAGGCTGTTCTTTTCTGAGCTGTGCTCACTTTTGCAAAGGTGTCACCACCAGGTGTGACTTGGTGACGAGGAACATGTTTCAAAAGGAGGAATGGAGGGATGTCCTGATCCTCACACAATATCACAAACAACCACCGTTGGGCATTTATCACATACAAACAGATATTGCTTTCTGGAGAAAAACTTATTGAAAATTTAAGACTAACGTTTTTCTTTTAGTGCAGGATTTTTTTCTTTTACTTTTATGATAATAGAATATTAGCAGTGTATAGTCAGGTAAGCATCCAACATGATACAATAAACATCTATATTTGAAATAATAATCCTGAGATCAGAAATTTGAAGTTTGACACAGATGAACAGTGAACACCAAAAAAGCAGGGACCACATCAATTATCTGGGCTGTAACTGAAATGCAAGAGTAAATACACAATTTGAAAAACAGATATAATAAAAGGACTTATGGAGCCAATATAAGTAAAATTTCCAAGGATATCGGGAAAAAAACACAGTAGTGAGTGAAAAGAAGAGAGTTAATTTCCTCTGATCCTGAAGTTGTCAACTGAGAATACCAGGAAATGGACCAAAGATACAGGTCTGTGACTCACGACACCTACCTGGGCCAGGTGTGGATGGAGCAGGACCATGACGCTCCCCTGGGCCAGGTGTGGATGATCCAGGACCGTGATGTTCCTCTGGGCCGGGTGTGGATGGAGAAGGACCATGATGCTCCCCTGGGCCGGGTGTGGATGATCCAGGACCATGATGCTCCCCTGGGCCAGGTGTGGATGGAGGAGGACCATGGTGCTCCCCTGGGCCGTGTGTGGATGGAGGAGGACCATGGTGCTCCCCTGGGCCAGGTGTGGATCATCCAGGACTATGATGCTCCCCAGGGCCAGGTGTGGATGGAGGAGGACCATGGTGCTCCCCTGGGCTGGGTGTGGATGGAGGAGGACCATGGTGCTCCCCTGGGCCGGGTGTGGATGATCCAGGACCATGACGCTCCCCTGGGCCAGGTGTGGATGGAGGAGGACTATGGTGCTCCCCTGGGCCAGGTGTGGATGGAGCAGGACCGTGACGCTCCCCTGGGCCAGGTGTGGATGATCCAGGACCATGATGCTCCCCTGGGCCGGGTGTGGATGGAGCAGGACCATGACGCTCCCCTGGGCCCGGTGTGGAAGGAGCAGGACCATGGTGCTCCCCTGGGCCAGGTGTGGATGGAGCAGGACCGTGACGCTCCCCTGCGCCGGGTGTGGATGGAGGAGGACCATGGTGCTCCCCTGGGCCGGGTGTGGATGGAGGAGGACCATGGTGCTCCCCCGGGCCGGGTGTGGATGGAGCAGGACCATGGCGCTCCCCTGGGCCGGGTGTGGAAGGAGCAGGACCATGGTGCTCCCCTGGGCCGGGTGTGGAAGGAGCAGGACCATGGCGCTCCCCTGGGCCGGGTGTGGATGGAGCAGGACCATGATGCTCCCCTGGGCCGGGTGTGGATGGAGCAGGACCATGATGCTCTCCTGGGCCAGGTGTGGATGATCCAGGACCATGATGCTCCTCTGGGCCGGGTGTGGATGGAGGAGGACCATGATGCTCCCCTGGGCCGGGTGTGGATGGAGCAGGACCATGACGCTCCCCTGGGCCGGGTGTGGATGGAGCAGGACCATGATGCTCCCCTGGGCCAGGTGTGGATGGAGGAGTACCGTGATGCTCCCCTGGGCCAGGTGTGGATGGAGCAGGACCATGATTCTCTCCTGGGCCAGGTGTGGATGGAGCAGGACCGTGACGCTCCCCTGGGCCGGGTGTGGATGGAGGAGGACCATGGTGCTCCCCTGGGCCAGGTGTGAAAGGAGCAGGACCATGGTCACGATGCTCCCCTGGGCCGGGTGTGGATGGAGCAGGACCATGATGCTCCCCTGGGCCAGGTGTGGATGGAGCAGGACCATGATGCTCCTCTGGGCCGGGTGTGGATGGAGGAGGACCGTGATGCTCCCCTGGGCCAGGTGTGGATGGAGCAGGATCATGACGCTCCCCTGGGCCGGGTGTCGATGATCCAGGACCTATGGTGCTCACCTGGCTAGGGCTTGCTTCTGCTCAAGCAGATGCTCACAGGCAAGTCTTTGCACAGAGCTCCGTTTCACTCTGACCGTTGTCTCGAGGACACACAATCGAGAGGAGAGCACGGCCTAACGGGAGCCCCGACAATGAATGTTATACACACACTCCAGAGAATCAGCCTCAGATCAGAAACATGAACCAAGTAGTATTAAACACATCCCTGCAATGAACTGCTGGAACCAGCTAATTGCAGGGCTCCAATTAGTAGGCTGTAAAAAATAACAATAGCCCATTTCGCCTTATAGGAACTAAATTACTTGTTTCTCCCCACAAACTATATACGTGGGTTATACCCATTAATTTTTTTTACCTCTTTATATAATGGAAGGTCTAAAAATGAGGGAAAAATAAAACCCTCTAGGCCTCAGGCCTGGCTTAAATTAAGTGAATTCTCTTCATTATAACCATTTTTCCCCTAATTTACAAGAGTGTAATTGCTAGTCAGCATTCGTGCTAACTTAAACCTTCCCTCGTCGGTTAATGCATGTCTGTTGTGGTCCTGCTGGCTTGGGGAAAGGAGAAGGGATTAAATGGTGTCTGTCCCTGATTTCATCCGTGGGACCCTGATAGGTGCAGAAATTGCTCTGCATCTGTTTCTTTGTTAGTGAAGCAGAGAGGAAGGTAGGACCTACTTGCAAAGATGGCGGAATCCATCCACCATCCACCTACAATATTCAGAACGAGCTGTCCCATGCCAGATGCACGGTACAGGTGAGATCCTACTATGATGTGGTGCTCCGAGACTTGACTAGGTTAATTCCACCCCTGAAATAGGAACCATTTCTCCTGCAGGAGATCCATTGTAGGAATTTATGGAGAAGGCATCTGCAGAGTGATTTGCATGGGTACCCAACCATTTTCCTTCGTCTGTCTTTCCTGTCTGCTCTGAGACGTGCCTTCATCCACAGTTTAGGGTCCCTGAAACCCGCTGGTGTCCAGCACAAAAGGCACACCACCATGTAATTGGGAGCACATCCTACTTTGTCTTGGGGGCGGGAGGCATAAAATCACGGTGTGTCTTTCAATGCACGGGGTTTTAGAGTCGATGGAATGTGCTATCCACACGTTAAGATGGGAGAGGGGTCTTGGAGAATGGGTATCTCGGCTCCTTCATGGGGAGTGTCCAACTCAGCAAGAAACGTGTGTCAATCATGGATGCTACGGCGGGAATGATGGTGGATTCAAAAGGTTGAGGACAGCAGAATTTTCCCTGCACCCCGGAGGCTCACGTGCTCCAGGATGCTGAGAACCAACCTGAGCGTACAGGAGGCTTGCTCACTCCGGGGAGAACTGTAGGCAGCCCTCAGCTCTCGGCTTAGAGCTGCGTGTTTTGGGGGTTTTCTTTATTACTTTTTCCCACTTGGTTCTGCATCTATTTGGCCATGAAAGTGCATCCAGGACCTTCTGCTCCATTTTCCTGGAGGTGGATGGAGGGAAGAAGGGAGGGGCTAGGCAGGGGGCTCAGGAGACGGGACCTGGGGTGGGTGTGACCCCTGGTGCTCATCACTTGGGTCCAGGGGCCCCAACAGGACTCGGGTGGGAAGTCCTGGCCCCGGCGGATTCTGTGCAATCAGAGAGGGGCAGAGAGCACATCCAGAGCTTCCTTGGACCTGATGTGGCTCAAGTCAACTCGTGTGAGTCTAACCTCAAATGTTTGAGAAAACATGTGGGACATAAATTATACCTCAATAAAGGTGATTTTCGGTACGTCTGGTGGCAAATGGATTATTCTTCTGTCTATCTCCCACCTCTTTCTCTCCGTGTCACTCCCCATCTCTCTGTCCATCTCTCTCTCTCTGTTATAGATACTGTTATAGATATAGATGTAGTTATAGATATAGATATATAGCTATAGATATAGATATGATGTAGATATATAGATGTAGTTATAGATATAGACATGATATCGATTTAAATATAGATATAGGTACAGATATAGATGATATAGATACAGTTTTAGAGATATAGATATAAATATAGATAAACTTATAGATATAGATGTAGTTCTAGATATGATATTGGTATAGATACGATATAGATATACATTTATAGATATAGATGACACATCAATGTAGAAGTATAGATACAGATGAGGTTCACAGTGTGCTTATAGACACAGGGCGTGTGCGTCAACTAGATAAGGGATTCCTACAGAGCCGTAAGAAAAATACAGACGACCCCACAGCAAATGGGCCCAGCAGAAACAGGCCGTGCACAAAAGGAGAGCGTCAGACAGCCAACGAGTTCATGAAAAGATCCTCACCGTGTCAGCGTTCAGGGCGTTGGGGATGGAAACCTCGGGGAGCTGGCAGAGTGCCTGTCTGGCCGCCGGAAGGCTGGCGCTGAGACCGTGGAGGGGTCTGAGGATGCGGCGCTGTGATTTTTGCTCTTTGTCTGTTAACCAATCTCGATGTGGCTGCGAGCCACCAGGATCTCCCTCAGAAAGAGCCTGGAAACCGCTGGACACCAGAAGAGACTGCGTGTGGCCCAGGAGGAGACACACATCAGCCCAGGTGTGACGGGGAGGCCCAGTGCCCTCCAGACTCGCCATCAGAATCAGTGGGTTTCCACTCTTTTTAGCCTTGGAACCTGAATTAGTTGCTAGGATGGGCGTAAATGAGCACACACTGGGTGGCTACAATAACAGACATTCCTCCTCCCCCCATCCTGGAGACCAGATGTCTGAGATGAAGGGGTCGCAGGGCCGCGCTCCCTCCACAGGCTCCAGGGGAGGGTCCTTCCTGCCTCTTCCAGCTTCTGGGGCTCCAGGCGTCCCTGGGCTGGTGGCCGCCTCCCTCCATCTCGGCCTCCGTGTCCACGTGGCTACTCCTCTGTGTCTGTGTCTCCTCTTCTGTCTCTGATGAGGACACTGTCAGTGGATTTAGGGCCACCCTCATCCAGGACGACCTCATCTCCATCCTTCACTTAATCACCTCTGCATAGACCCTGTTTCCATATAAGATCCCATTCTGAGGTCCTGGTGGTTAGGATGTGAACATGTGAATTTGGAGGCGACAATTCAGAGCATCGCAGATCCCCTGCCTGGAGCCCCCGCACGGACCGTCGATAGAAATGGAGATCTATTTGAAGCAGGTGGTCTCAGGGTAGGGGGCCAAGAGTCTTCCTGCCTTCTTGTCCCATCTGGGGAGCACAGAAAAGGGATGCTGGGACTCCATCAGAGCTAAGACTCCCAGGATGCTGCCTGCCCTGCAATGCTGTGATTCGATGAGCAGGACCACTGTTTCCAGTTGCACAGCCTTTGAGAAGTCGCTCCCATCTGTGTTTGCTTACAGCATGTTTCCAGGAAAACAAACTTGAGGCCACTGGTCATCTGCCTGTTGGGCGCCCAGAAAGGAGTGTCCATTAGAACCACAGCGCCCAGGTGTGTGGTTTTCAGTTGCCTCCATTCAGCATCATAACATGCCTCTCGCCTGTACCACACGGGGAAACCCAGCGGCTCAAATTAAGGCATCAGTAACTTTTCCTTACACGATGTGTTGAATAAACAGCACCCAATCTGTTGAATAAATGAATCGACATCAGCTTTCAAAACAATGTCTGAAGCCAGCCTGTTGACGTCGATTTGCATAAGTGGTTAAGCCGTGAAAGACGCAGCCAGCCTCTCCAAATGCTGGAACGGAGGAAACAACAGAAGCTGCCCCCACGCCTGGATGTCTTCAAGCCATGCCCCCAGGAAGGCTCCGGAAAACCTGTGGTTTTGTTCAACCCATGGAGACGTAAACTTCCACGGGCCCTGGTCCTTGCTTGTGGGCGTGTCACGGGCTGGGGTTCCAAGAAGATTTCGCGTGAGTGTAGATTTCGACCGCCGACCATCTGCAGCAATGATGTGAATTAAGGACCTCAGCCAGGCTCTCTGTGTCACAGCCCAGAGAGGGTATCACTTGCACAAACATTTGCAACGAGCAGCAGGGACCAGGTCTTCTCCATCTGTGTTCCCTGTTCTTCCTCTTCAATGACGGGCTGGGCCACTCGGATGCGTTTTGAGCTGGGGTGACCCAGCAGGACTTGAGGCATGAGCTGCCTTACGGCAAAGAGTTCCCATTTGGTTTAGGGGCACTAAGATACCCTGGAAACCGTGACTGCATCCTCCTCGTCCTGGAGCACGGCCATGTGCCATGCAAGGCAGAAAGCTTGGCAAGAATTTCCTCTTTTGATCCTCATTCTCATCCCATGAGGTCGGAGGTGCCACCTTTTTTTTTCACATGAGGACGCCCAGGGATGTGGGCATTGGGTCAAAGCTGGTCGACATTGCATATCAGGTTGCTGGCAGGACCTGGCTGATTCCGGGTACTGCTGGCTTCCGGGGGCGTCTGGGGAAGTTCCTGGGGACCTGAAACTTCAATGCCTGGGTTATCCACACAGTGAAGGGACATCGAGGGCCACCAACCTACCCAGAGGGTCCACACAGGACACCACTGGGACCCTCTGGAGAGAGACATCTTTGTCCTGAGAGGCAGAGTTTCCTTTTTCAGACAGAGGCACAGAGCCCCGGAATGCAGGACCCTGTATGCGATCGTGCCCTCTGAGTGCTCAGTTTAGAAGACAAAAATCTCAATTTCCTTTTGTGGGAAATCAATCCGGCTCTGGGTGCATGTGGAGGAAATGCCTATTTGCACGTTTCCGAAGGGCTGTCTTCGCCGGCCCCGCTGGAAGACTGCCAGGGTGTCCCGGAGAGCAGTGACACGGGCAGCCCCAAATGAGGACATCCGGGCTCTGGCTGACCTGCCCCAGGAGGGGGCATACAGGGGTGATGCTCACGAAGGAGCACCCTGGGGATGTTGAGACCCTTCTGGGGGTCCAGGCAAAGAGGGATGCTCGGGTGTGTGCGTGTGCACGCTGCCGCGTGCACGCGTGTGTGTGCTCACGTGTGTGTGCATGTGGGTGTATGCTATTTTCCCCTGCACAGTGCAGAACCGGGGTGAGGTTAGATGAGAAACTTCAATTAAGCGTTTAAAAAGACCATCTGCCGAACGGCGGCTGGGGTTTCGTGTAAACAAAATGCCCGGGCTGGTTACAAACAAATGATCTTATCTATTGTATTGTGTTACAAATTAAAATTAGATTAAGCCACCTACATGGTACCTTGGCTGCATCTTCAACTTCTCGGGGAGGCTGAGCGGTGCGCGGCGCCCGCCCGCCCGCCCCACCTCGACGAGCCCTCATTACCTCTGCAGCCGCATCGCTTACTGTGCGCAGCATAATCAAAGCCTGGGGGTACGTATTAATTATCCTTTTGAATAGTGATGAAATTTTAAAAAGATCTCCTTTAGGCTGCCATCATCAGCAGATGAAACAAAGACAGGCACAGCTTGTGCACGGAGGCTCACATGTGTTTTTACATCTGTTCGGGATATTTCAATTTGAAGCTCAACAAGCAGAACTTGGGATTAAAGAAGAGGATGGGGGGAGAGAGAGAGAGAGAGAGAGAGACAGAAGAACGTCCTGCAGTCACAAACAGGTCCCACCCCGGCTCACGGAGCAGGGAGGAAAATGAGTTTTCTTCCTGGAAGATGCCGCGTGACTTGATGGGCCCCTGTCGGGATGCTGATGCAAACACGGGAATGGATGCATGCGACACGTAGGGGCGTCCAGGCAAGGAGTCCACCTGTTACCTCCAGACTCCGGCTTTAGTTCTTGAGTGTGCAGTCCCCACCGGGGCTCCCGGTGGTTTCGGAGGATGAGCTTCCAGATTTGCACAGGATTGTAATCTAGTGTGACTTAGAACTCAGCTACTGGGGACCAGAACGAGAAGGGTCTCCTGCAGGCAAGGGTGTGGGTGATGAGGAAGGGGTCCTTGGAACTCGAGGGGGTGTTTTGTAGGGCTCTCTCCCCTGGGATGAAAGTCGTCTGTGACGCAACCAGATGCCATGAAGAAGGAATTTTAATCCCGCTTGCGTGGGCGGCCTTGCGTTAAACCCTGGATGCTTACAAATACCAATTTGCTTTGAATTCTCTGTTTAAAGCAGGACACAGGTGGTCCTGAAATGCCCGCCCCAGAGAGGGTCCTTTCAATGATCTTTCAAAAACTGAAATGTAGTCAAAACGGTGCTTAATTCAACGCACTGGACGTCCATAGGTAGTAGGATACCACCACCCCAAAATGTAGTAAAAATTCAGTGTCATTTTTTTAAATCTCTGCACCAATTTTGCTGAACAATTGGAAATGAAATGTTCCTCAATCCATAGGGTAACCATGGATTAAAGTGGGATGAACAAGCTCAAACAGAGTGAAATATATTAAATGAAAACAGTATTGTTGGAATGACGGATGTCAATCCTACAGATTTTGCAAAATTAGGTGTTCCTAAGAGCAGAATCGCCGAGTTCAGAGCGTGAGGTGAGCTCCACTCCATGGCTCTACTCTGTGCTGACGATCAATGGGAATTTTCTCCCACTTTGGGTAAAAGCCAACTGGGATGGCCTCACAGAGGGACCAGCGGGGGACATGGCCCTGTGTCCATGAGCCTTTCCAGCCCATCCTACACGTGGGATCCATGTGGCCAGCCCCCCGTGACTTGTCTTTCACTCTTTCCTCCAATGGGAAGAATCTGTAATGCTGGTTTCTACTTGGAGCTGGCTGCCCTCTCCGGGTGGATGGGCTTCTCAATGCAGGGCACAGCGTCTTTTGTAATCAAACTAGAGGGCAGTTCACCCCAGAGCAAGTCTGAAGATACCACGGACTATGTCCCTGTTATGGGTTGAATTGTGTCCTCCAAAAAGATGTGATGAAGTCCCAACCCCCAAGATCTGTGAATGGGACCTTATTTGGTCCCTTTGCAGGTGTCAACAAGTTAAGATGAGGTCATTAGGGTGACTAGTGTCCTTATGAAAAGAGGAGAAGAGACACAGAGGGAAGACAGCCAAGTGACAATGGAGGCAGAGACGGGAGGGACGTGGCCACCAGCCCAGGGACACCTGGAGCCCCAGAAGCTGGAAGAGGCAGGAAGGACCCTCCCCTGGAGCCTGTGGAGGGAGCGCAGCCCTGCGACCCCTTCATCTCAGACCTCTGGTCTCCAGGACTGGGGGAGGAGGAATTTCCGTTGTTCTAAGGCACTCAGTTGTGGTCACTTGTTATGGACACCCCAAGACATTCATAGTATCCAAAAAGACTTTGGGAGGAGTGGAGAGAGGTGTGTTGATTCTCAACGGTTGATCCCAGAAAACTTGCAGCACGGCGAACGCTGTATCTACCCAAAAAGACGTGTTGACTTGAACTTTCTGTGTTGACTCATGGCTCCTACAGGAGGCATGTGGACAGGTATATCACCTGACAAATGTCCGACTAAAGCAACAGGGCCGTCTGAGGAACCAGGGCTACATCACCGGACTATGACATGCCCTCCACCCGGAGTCAGAATAGCGGAGAGTGAGTGTGACCTTGGAGGTCTGGGGAATCCATTTTCTAACCCTCAGTGTGAACTTGCAGCTGGAGAACCATGGGTCAGAGTCCTTGTGCCTTCAGTTCTGGATCCTAAGTTTGCTTTGCATACAGCAGTACCAGTCTTAACCCATCACTTTGTAGATGAGGAAAATGGGAAGAGAGGTGCATGGATTTCAGTAAGGAGGAATGCGTTAATAACTAGCCTAGAGGTTTTAAAAATAAGCCCATTATCATGTTTACATTGGGGGGCTCATGAGTTCTAACTGGTTGCTCTATGCAACCCAGTAGATTGCACAAAACATAGAGACTAACGTGAGCTGGTGTCTGATTCCTGTCTTGAATCCATACACATTTATTTATCTTTGGAAATGTTCCTGATTCGGCATATGTCTGTTTGCTGGTTCACAATAAGCGTGACTTTATTGTATTTTTCAAGCATCGGTACATATAACGTGTTTTGGTTTTTTTTTTCCTCCCATTATTGAGACTCCCACTGGATGGTACAAATATTCTAAACCACCTTGGGTTTTGTATTTTCAGGATTCCTGCCTTCTGCACTCAGCCGTTGGCTCCATTGGAGCTGGGACCACGGCTGAGTTGGCTCACAGACGTGTCCTTGTGTGTAGCAGTCAGCTTGTGAATAAAGGGATGGATACATCATAGGTATGAATGGGAAGACTTTGGAAAGAGAGACACACATCTATCATCTTCTGCAGCACGATTCATCTGAGATGCTCCAAGGCGTCCTGTGGACAACGAGTCCAGGATTGCTTGTGGTGAGGCACCAGAGAAAGATGGAACTGGGCAGAAACAAGCAGATCACAATGAAGGCACAAAGGATCAATCTGGTGGTGATCATCGATCTCTATCCCATGGGTTCAATACAGTCCTGAGATATCTGAATCAGATGTGAGTTATTCTAGGCTAGGAATTTCAGATGTGGAAGCGTTCAGCGTATAATATATCTCATTTCCACCCCATCAAGTGGACAGAGGGCTCACCGTCTAACATGGTGACCCCAGGACTGACCTCAACCAGGGGCACAGGGTGGACACAACCTTCAAGGGTAGACTCAACCCGACTCAACCAACTGAACACAGCCTCCCAGGTTGATTTCAGAACTGATCCTCAAAATAGGGGACAGAGCAGACAAGCCTCTCAGGGTGGTCTGACAGCTGACCCCAACTAAGTGAACCCAGTGGACCCATCTCATGGTGGTCCCACAGCTGACCCCAACCAAGTGAACCCAGTGGAGACATCTCATGGCAGTCCCACGGCTGACCCCAAACAAGTGAACCCAATGGATATAGCTCATGGTGGTCCCACAGCTGACCCCAATCAACTGGACCAATGGGTACAGCACCTTGTGGTTGTCCCAGGGCTAACCCCAACCAAGTGGACTCCGTAGACACACCTCCTCAGCATGGTCTCACAGCTGACACCACTCCCCACTTGTCATTGGTTGGGATGTTCCTTGGCTAGGGAAGCTTGTTGAAGGAATTACCCTAGACTTGGGATCTTAACCCAGGTTTGCAGATTTCCAGGGTCATCACGGATATGTTGCAGTTATAGGGGAATTTCTATGTGTCTTTCTAAGGGGAGACCCATCACTTTCATAAGATTCTCACGAGATTTTCAACCTAATGATGGTTGGTATTTCCTGCTATTGGAAGTTAAGAGAATTTAGAAAAAGGAGCCCCCACAATGGAGAATGGAGGTGACTTGGCTTCTAAACCCATCCCTCGGCTGATGCCGTGAGACAATGGTCTCACCTTATTAGTTCCTTGATGGCCATTTCCATGGCCCTCCAGTGACACAGCATTCTTACTAAATGACCCAGGACACAGAATTCCAGACAATGGGGCTTTTTTCCATTCTTCAAAATGGCGGCACCTGTGGGAAAACGCTCCCAGGCCCCACCCTGTGATCACCAACTCCTGTTTGAAAAGCTGTTGAAATTCACTCTGGTGATCCGTTGAAATGACCAATTTTATTTTTTCAGACTGTCTTGATTTTTTTTTTTTTTTTTTTTTAATTCTGTGTTTTGCTTCCAGGCTGAAATTTTATGCCTGGTTTCAGCCTACAGCGAATTTGAACAGCTGAGTTATAAGCCCCTAAAAATAGGGTTCTGCAGCCGAAGTGCTGACACCACTTTATCTCCTCAGGAATGAAGGTGGCACCGCTCTAATTAAAAGGACCTGGAGTACTTTGTCTTTGACTAACCTAAATAGCTATCAGGTTAACTTAAAATAAAGTTCCTCCGTGTTACGGAGGGCTGCGGGACACAGAAAGCTTGCTCTTTCCCTGCAACAAAAATGGATTATCCAATTCGGATGATGGGTGAAGAAAAGTGAGGTTGTCTATGCCTTTCAAAACGACACTAATAAAATATTCTTTGAAAACGCGCTGAGACTGGTCAACAGATGGGGGAACGTGCTTGGCTGAACCTGTGCAAAAATGGCTGTGTCGATTTGCTCAACTCCATTCGGACGTACTTGAGTCCTGAAAGAGGTTTCGGCCGTGCTATTTGATGGCAGCTGTAGCTGTTAATACTTAAATTGGATATTAGGTAATAAAAATAAGCATTTCTCTTCCTCTATCTCTTCTTTAAGCGTCTTGCCTATTTTTTTTTTTTTTTCTTTTCTGGATTTAATCTTGCATTTTTGTCCTCAGCTTGGGAGGAAGAGAGCATCTGGTATGATTTTTCATTTTCATTTTTACTTAATAACATTTTCTTCTCAGATTTCATTGGATGCCTTGATAAAAGGCCTCCTGCTTTATAACTTAGCTTTTATTACTTCCCTTCTCCGTGGTTCCCGTGTCGGCTCCAAGTTTTTTCTCTTTTCTTTCCTCGGCTTTAGTCTGGCTTCTCTCTTTACTCCTTTTTTCCAGCACACTGTTAGAAAAGAAAGTTTTTCTAAGATGGGAAAATAAGGAGTGTTTTGGGTTTTTCTTCATGTGGGTGAGTTTATCCACGGAGGTTCTCTGTGGATACTTTTGGTGTGGATATGAAGGATGGGTGAACCGTAAGATGGGGTGTTGAGAGACAAAGAGAAGGGAGATAGATGAAAATTGTGGCTTTAGCCCAGAGGAAGCAGAAAGGGGAGAAATAGTATTAACCAATGAGACTGCTCTTGGAGATGCAAACGTTTCCATCCTTATCATCATCAACACAACAGCAGCATCAGGACCATCCACACCAAGTTTGAGCAGATGCTTAAGTCTCTGTGCAGCTTTTCAAGTTTCAAAGCTGAACATCCTGAGACCCCCTTCCAAGGAGCCCTGCTGTCTCTATAGCTGAATACTCACCCCCAGAAGCTCTGAGCCCCTCCTCATCCAAATTTCTGCCACTGGTCATTGTTCAGAACTGCCCGTGGGTGCTGCCATCTGAGCCTGGGGGTCCTGGCTAAGTGTCTCCTGTCTACACCATGATGGAAATTTAATAGGTTTTGGAGGGTTTCCACATTTTACTGTTTTTGCATCCACAATCTCAGAACTTCAAGAAATTGATGACCTGGCAGGCTGTGAAGCTTGGGGATGGGAAGTGCCTTAATGGTTCTGAATTCTTATAGATAACATGGTCTTCCCCTTGCTGTCAGAGCTAGGATAAGAGACCCTGGAGTCTGTTGCATATTCCAGGCAGTGTCAGACTCTGCAAGCTGGTTGAAGCTGAATGTGTGTTCGACTCATGCCCTCTGCTGGGGAAATCGGAAGCTTCTCTCTCTTGCCTTCAGATCCCTATCTCCTGGAGCCTTTGGACAGATGTTGGTTGCAAAAGATGCAGTCACATTCCTTAGGATAGCCTGCAGGGCTAGAAAAACCCAGGTGGGATTAACCCTGAAATTCTACCTGCAGTCAGGATGTGCTGAGAAGGCAAAGATATAGCATGGGGGCTGTTGGTTGCAGTACTGTAAAATGACTTACCACAAGGGCACCAGAAGAGAGAAGGGGTCCATGCAGGGGAGACGGTGGTGTTCAGATCTAACTCCAGCACGGCCAGCAAACCCCGTGTCTCCTAGGCACTGAGCCCCAAGCCCTGATCATCCCAACCCTTATTAGTAAGTGGATGGGCATTACATTGGTTTCGTAGCACTGTTGCAAGAACTACAGACTTGGTAGTCTAAACGACACAAATTTATTATCCTACAGCTCTGGAGATGAGAAGTCTCCCTGGGCTAAAATCAAGAGGTCCACAGAGCTGTACTCCTTCTGGAGGCTCCAGGCGAGAATCTGTTCACTTGACTTTTCCAGCTGCTGGAAGATGCTCGTGCTCACGGCCACTTCCTCCATCTTCAAAGCCATCACTCCATCCTCTGCTAATGTCATCACATCTCCTTCTCTGACTGTGATCCCTCCGCCTCCCTCCTATAAGGACCCTTGTGGTGACACTGGGCCCATCCACACAATCCAGGATCGTTGCCCATCTAAGGATCTTTAATTTAATCACCTCTGCAAAGTCCCTTTTGCCATATAGGTAACACTCTCAAGTTCTAGGGATTAGGATGTGGATGTCTTTGGGGACATTATTCTGTCTACCACACAGGGATTAGGACGTGGACATCATTGGGGACGTCATTCTGTCTACCACATGGGGATCAGGATGTGGACATCTTTTAGGGACGTTATGCTGCCCACCACATACACCTCTGAACCAAGAACCAACACCACCCACCATGCACCAGACACATTGCTAAGTTGACCCAGGGGGACGTTTCCATCACCCAGGACTCACCTTCATCAGACGTCAAGACACCAGACAGTCAAGGTAGACATACCCTAGAAGCGGCTGAATCAAAGTGGCCAGTATGGGAAGACCTGAGAGCGTAGTCGATGTGGGAAGAGGATGAGGAGTGTCCTGATGGACTGAGCTGGCATCGAGCCCAATCTACTCCCAGTTCTCGCCTCCCACCAGAGCCAGAGTGAGTCTCCAGAAGGTTCCAAGCTTCCACTTCCTTCCCCTCTTCAGTTTCCCCACCCCTACCCGGCTCCTCCAAGACCACCCCATTCCCTTCCCAAGAGGCTGACCTCTCCGGGCTGCAGGCCGTTCTGTGTGCGTGCACACATGTGCATGTGCGTGTTCAAAGCCACATGCTACGAAGACTTGTGGGAAAGTCTGCGCCAGGAAGAGCGGCAGGTGTGACCCAGGTGGACCCACGCCCCCTCTTGAACCCAACATGGTCCTCTCAGGGGACAAACAAGATACACAAAGACACCAGGGTTTCAAAGAACACCCACCAGCAAGCGAGGGTCACTCTGGGGCTGCCAAGGTCACGAGGCTGTGGGGTAGAGGGATCTTCTCCCCTGGGCAGGTCTTTTGAATTCTGTTGGAACAGAGGGATGCTACATGGCCTGAAATTGCACCAGAGCGCCACCCCGAAGGGCCAGCAGAGGTGATTCCACTCTGAGCAGAAATCTCCATCCTTGGCCTGTGGGGTTAGCCCTGAGAGACAACACACCCTGGAAAGAAAAGCCCTTGTTTCTCATTTGGATAATTTTTACGAGTTTCAGTGGAGTTCATGTTCTGGGCTGGGGGTGGGGGAGAGGGCTAGGGTTCAATTTCCTTTTCTTTCGTGGATTTGTAATTAGAAATCCTGAGTTAGGAAAGGGACAGAGGAAGTAAAGCTAACGTAGCCCCTGCTTGAAATGACTGTGGAGGAAAGCAATTTTTTCTCTTCTGCGATGTATCAGGTTTAAGTGATACCCACACTTAATCAGTGGGGACCCCATCTTCCCTGCAAACACAGGGGGCTTCCCAGAGCCCGACACACATGGCATGCATATGCCAGAGAGGATTGGAAACCCACCCACGCTCAGGGGCCCTGCTGCCCCTCTGTGGTCTGACATCCATCTATTTAGAGCGTGTGACCGCTGGAAAGAAAGAAAAACACCACTGTTCTGATCTCATACTATATATCACACACTGGTCTTCGTGTTTTAAAAGGTAATAAAGATATCAGGACTATCAAGAGAGACCCCACCCCCAACATCGACAAGGCTTGTGTTCTCTCAAAGTGACGGTGTGGGGAAAACAACACTGGTGTGGAAATACCCCTTCTCCAGGTGGCGGCAGACACAGGGTCCCTTGTGGGTGAGGGTGTTCCAGGGAGGTTTGGCCAGTCTGCTTGGAGATCTATGCACGTGTCATGGTGGACACACACAGCTCACAGTGGTCGGGGTGAGTTTGCATGGATTGTGGTTCTGTCATTTGAAGATTTATGTAAACTTTTGGGAGTGGGTAGATAGATAGATAGATAGATAGATAGATGATAGATAGATAGATAGATACAGATGATACACAGATGATGGATGGATGGATGGATAGATAGATAGATAGATAGGTAGATAGACAGACAGATAGATATAGATGATAGGTAGATAGATGATGGATGGATGATAGATAAATAGATTAGATAGATAGATAGTGTAGATAGATAGATAGATAGATTAGACAGATAGACAGATATAGATTAGATAGGTAGATAGATAGATAGATAGATAGATAGATGGATGGATAGATAGACAGAAAGACAGACAGACAGATAGATAGATAGATAGATAGATAGATAGATAGATAGATAGATAGATAGATGGATGGATAGATAGACAGAAAGACAGATAGATAGATAGATAGATAGATAGATAGATAGATAGATAGATATAGAAACATACATAAATGGATGATGGATGGATGGATAGATAGATGATAAGTGATAGACATAGATACAGATATATGTGTTTATATATACATATGATACTTATGTGCATATCATATACATCATACACATTATATATTATACACATTATAAAGTTTACTATGTATATTAAACCTACATGCATACACACATACACATATATATGTGTGTATATATACTAAACTTTATTATGTTTAAGCTTGATATATATGTGTATGTGTATATGCAAGCATAAAGTTTACTATATATATTATATATTAGCCCCAGCTGACTTAAGCCACAGCACTCTTTTTGGGACACCAATGAGTAGCTCATGAACGAATGGCCTGAACAGGAATTGTTATGGATGTGGACATGGATGGGACCCAGGGCACCCTGCTGGAAGGACAGGTCTCCTCCCACTTCCCTGTCTGTCACCTACCTGGGGTTCAGATCTCAGGTAGGAGCGTCCCTTTGGCTGGGGTTGGGGCTTGTGGGAATCAAGGTTGCTTCTGGGGAGCATGGATCGCTCTTAGTACAAACCCTTCCAGAGGTCCTGCCCGCAGGGAAACGGGGGTGCTGTCCCCTAGTGCAGTGGAACGGATGCTGGGCGGGGAGCTCAAAATTTAAGAGTGTGTTTACTGCTGTGATTGTGGGCTTGTCTGCCTGCCCCACCAGGCTGTGTCTTCCTGGATTAAGATCAGCTCAAAGCAGTGGGAGAGAAGATGGACCACCTGGGGTACCTAGCATCTGGTACACAGAAAGCACTTAATAAATGTTGGCTGAATGCACAGCCTCCCTGGGCCAGCACCTCCAGCGCCTCCTGCTTCTCAAGGTGAGACCCTCCCAGGTCCAGGGGCAAGGTCCCTGCCTGGTGGAATTCCTCTGATAAACACCTCTATGCTCCCACCTCTCCCAGCTGACCCACATCTTTGTTGACCCCCGACAAGGGATATAGGGGGCACCCATCATGCTGCCAAATGCAAGGATTCGGGCTGATCACCTTCACATTCCCAGCTCCTGGCATAATACCTGGCGCAGACCAGGCCCTCCATGAATGTTTTTACCCGCAGACTTGACTTTTTATGTAACTTGAAATGCTAATGTATAAAACGTGTATCAGACATCTCAGAGAATACAGTTTTCGTCGTTATACGCAGAAGGCTAGGAAATTGTACAATTTTTTAAATTATGATGAAATCTGAACTTAGGTTACCCAGGGGAAACATGGGACAGAATAACAGCGAGACGGAGCCCGTGGATGTGGATCAGACCTCCCAGTTTCGACCGTGTGGCCTCCACAGTTCACAAGCTGTTGTCTTGGGCAAGTTTCCAACCATTCCACCTCCCATTTCCTCATCTACGACTGTGGAAAACTGATAGCGCCCACCTGGCAGAGGTGTGCGAGGATTAGCTGCAATGATACATGGAAGGGTTCTTGGTGGTGGATATGGACTTGGGACACCTAAGGTTGAGACGTCACGGGATGTGGTACCCAGATTTGTGTAATTGGGGTGTGCAAAAAGTGGTCCTAGGAGAGATGGATTTCATAGACCTGACGCTGAGATGTTGCACCCAGAATTCTGTATTTGGGGTTCTCCATAATTGGTCCCTGGTGGACGTGAACTTCAAAGACCTGCTTTTCAGATGTTGGGGTGATGTTGTACCCAGAGTTCTGTCCCTGGATCATCCAGGAGTGATGTCTGGTGGAAGTGGACACCATAGCCCCCATCTGAGATGTGGAGGAGATCCTGTACCAGATCCTGTCCCTGGTCCTCCAGGAGTGAGTTCTGGAGGAGGTGGACACCATGGACCTCATCTGAGATGTGGAGGAGAGACTGTACCAGATCTTGTATTTAGGATCAGTAATTCTTGTCCAGTGACGTGCAATCAAGACACAGTTCTGGATCTTGCTGTTTGTGTGACTTTTATTTAAAAAATCATTTAACCCATTTCCCTTTCATATAATATAAAAAAATTATTCCTCTCCATTTTGTTGTAACAACTGAATGAGATCCAATGAAAGTGAGTGAATTGCCTATGCATCCATTATTTTAATGTATTATGTTTTACTTTACACAATTCCATGTGTTTGGCCTATGGAAGCACACACATGCATCAATAAAACTGGTCACAAGCTTTGAAAATCAACAGCATTTTTCGTTCAAGGACTGTTTTACCTGGAAGCGCTCAACTGCTCCAACGAGTCTTGGAATCCGGGATTCCTTTTGAAGGTAATGGCAACAATTATCTGCGTTCATAAATAAGGAATTACCCTCTAATACTCCTGGTTATTAAGTGGGATATGGCTTTTGAACATAGGTGTTAGTCACTGCGATCCCTTGCTGAAAGAATTAAATCAGTTCCTAGGAGGCGGGGACATCGCTTTGATGTCTTGCTGTGGAGAACCACATGCCGTGCGTCTCCCCTTTCGTTTGCAGTTGGAAAAGGTTTGGAATGACACAATGCCACACAGTTCTTGCTCTCTGCTCTGTGGAGCTGCTCTGGGAGATAAGATCTGTATGCATGAGGTGGGAAAAGAACATAGGGAAGCTATGTAAATCGAACAGGGACATGGGTGGATCTGTTTGCTTCCTCTTCACAGGATGGGAAGATGTGGGGACCATGAGACTCAGGTGGAGTGGGTGACACTGGGTCACAATGCTTCAGGAGCATGATGTAGGCTGCCCACGTTCTATTCTCAGACACGGAGAGAAATCGGCCTCTGTGACAGACAGAATAATGGCCCCAGAGATGTCCACACCCTAATCCCTGTGTGGTAGACAGAATAATGTCCCCAAAGACGTCCATGTCCTAATCCCCACATGGTAGAATAATGGACCCCAAAGATGTCCACATCCTACCACTCAGAACCTGTAAGTATGTTTCCTTACCTGGCCAAAGAGACCTGCAGACATGGTCAAGTTAAGGATCCTGAGATGGGGAGATGATCCTGGATGGCCCAGTTGAAACTGACGTGATCACAAGGGTCCTTATAAGAGGCAAGCAGAGGAGTCAGAGCCAGAGAAGATGTGAGGGAGGCAGACATTGAAGTATCCCCATTCCTGAAGGGGCCACATGCCAAGGAATGCCGGTGGCCTCTAGAAATTAGAACAAACAAGGAAATGAATTCTCCCCAGAGTGTCCCGAGGAGCCAGCCTGGCTGACACGTTGATTCTAGCCCTGTTAAGAGCCATTTCATACAACTGGCCTCCAGAACTGTAGCATACTCAACCGGTGTGGTCCGAAACCCCTGAGTCCATGGTCATTTGTCTCAGCAGCCACAGGACACTCATACGGCCTCTTTGATCTTCTCCATGATCTCTCTCCTCTCCTCTGAGTAGGCAGGAACACCCCTAAATTTTGGTGTACCCACAGAAGTATCCATCCCAAACCCGAGCTTGAGGGCTGCATCTCCAAGGTGGAATCTGGCTCTTGTGGGTTTCCTCATTCCCTCGCTCGGATGAGGCTGGGGACGCAATGCCACCTCTGGGACACCTGAGGGACACACACGTGCTTGTAGATGGTGGCTCTGAGCCTTGAAATCCAACAGCATCTTTCATAAAAAGAGCATTTGCCTGGAAGCTCTCAAAGACTTCGTAGACCTTTGAGGTCTGGGATTCCTTTAGAAGGCAACATCAACCATGACCTGCATTTGATAAATAAGGAATCGCCCTCGAAAACGGACAGTTATTATCCTAATACCCTCATGCATTCCGCCCAGCTGGCCGAGCCACAACGGTTTGAGCAACAATTTACCTCCCACCCGCCTTCCTTTGTTCACTGGCAACCAGACTTGCAATGGGTGGTAGATGCATCGCTTTTTATTAGTTTTATATTTTTCATAAGACAGGACTTCATTAGTCACGTGCTCGCTTTCTAAATCGCGACGCTCGATGAACTCGAATGAGAGCCCTGAGGCGATGTGCACCTACGGGTATGTGTCAGTTCTGACACCTTCATTCTCATCGCCAGAATCAGGCTGAGTCACAAAACAGGCTTCTTGACTCTTTATAAAGGACATTTCAAATCTCAGCCCTCGGCTGTCGGTTCTGGGCGTCCCACACACGTCTCCCACCTCCAGATGGTGGGAAATTCGGCCTCTGAGAGGCTGTGAGGGTACCAGGGTCTGCGTGGGGACAGCGTGTGTTCAGATTGCAAAGCTCTGGTTTGCAAATTTCCCGTCATCGTTTTTGAACACGGAAGCAAAGAGGTAAGGATCTTGAGATGGGGAGACGATCTTGGATGACCCAGGGGAACCTGATGTCATCACAAGGATCCTTATAAGAGGGATGTGGGAGGGTCAGAGCCAGAGAAGATGTGAGGGAGGCAGACGTTGAAGTACCCCCATTCCTGAAGGGGCCACATGCCAAGGAATGCAGGTGGCCTCTAGAAATGGGGACAAACAAGGAAATGAATTCTCCCCAGAGCATCCCGAGGAACCAGCCCTGCTGACATGTTGAATCTACCCTCATGCACTCTGGCCGAGCCACCATAGGCTCCTGAGATTATGGGAACAATTATGAGCGCCCAGGTGTGATGGACTCCAACTGCTGCTGGTGGCCACTTGGAGGCCACACCTCCCTCCCCTGGACGCTCAGCCTCCCTCTGGCCAGCTGACCCCCAGACTTCTGAGCCTCTTCACGTGCTTCATCCCTTCCAGCCTCCACCCCTGTCCTCATTTGCAATAAGCCTACGAACTTAGGGGGAAGTAAAGTCATCAATCTGAAGAATCAACGAAAAGCAATAAGATCTATTGAGTATGAGGAAGCCGTTGGTTTAAAACTAATTCAGCCTGACTTTGTTTTTCCAGAAAGGTCTGACGTGGCCTGTTGAGCATGCATTGTCCATCTGCCTCGCACATTTACAATGTCCCGAGGCCAAGAATGATGCCCGTAAAGATAGAGATGTAGCTTCCCCCCACATCAGCATTTCTTTAAGGATGAGCATTTCTTCCCAGAAATTAATAAGGATTAATTACCGACCTGCTGTGCTCACCTTGTGACCACTGACTTGCTGACCACTGACCTGCTGTCCAGCTAAGCATCTCGTGACAGCAGCAAAAGAGATATTCCTGCCATATGTGATGGATGCTCTTTGTTCCAAGACCGTCTATAATCACTCTGTACACCCCACTTCTCCTTTCATTGGTGGAAAAGTTCTCCCAGGCTATGATCCTCAAAACTGGCTCATGTAATAAAGTCACCACAATTTTGATGTATAGATTGATTATGGATTATTTGCATCAACAAATCTCACTGCCATCCAACCACTGGCCCTTGATGTGAGGGCAGCCCAAGTGGCCGAATTCTATCTACTCTTGGCACGGTGACCCCAAACCTCTGACCCTCCATTCAGGGAAGTCACCTTCACATTCCCTCCCATCCGCTCTGTCCCACCCATGGACCAACCTCCTCCAATTCCCAGCCATCCTCAAGGGTCCCAAAAGTTCCCAATATCCTCCTCAGATAGATTCTTCCATCATCAACACTTACAAAGATGGCCCCGGGCGTGCCTCTCTTTGGCCTCGCTATGGAATACCAAATTACGGAGACCTCGTTAGGCAAAGGAGAGTGATATTTTAGGAAGCCAGATTTCACATTTGGAATCAGGTATGGGTCGAGTCAGCTACAGCATTTGCCTGAGCAACAATTTACCTCCCACCCCCTCCCTTGTTCATTGGCAACTGGACGTGGCAATGGGTGGTAGATGGATTGCTTTTTATTAGTTATATTTTTCATAAGACCGGGCTTCATTCTTCACATGCTCGCTTTCTAAATAGCGACACTTGATGAACTCGAACGAGAGCCCTGATGCGATGAGCACCTACCGGTATCTGGTTTTTTTCTTCCTCCTGTTTGAAAATAAAGAGTCGACAAAATTTGTAAAACGTTGGAAGTTTGGAAAGGAGAGCACATCGGCATGCGCGTGTGGCAGGGTATTGCTTCTGCCGTGGACGGGTGGGAGGGAAGGACCGTGATGCTCACTGGCTGGTGGTGTCCGTGCGGGGAGCAACTCAACCCTGTGGAGAATTCAACCCTGGACGCGTTCCTGTCTGCTTCCTGCGGATGAGCAAGCACGGCTGAGGGACCAACACCGCGGGGAGATGTCAGGGCCAAGATGTCACCTCGGGGCCACCAACCTGTAAAGCCACGAGCCTGCAAAAGAAATTTCATTATCTTGAGAACTTTTGGGGAAGTGGACGTAGTTGTTGGGTTGAATTATGCATGAGAGAGATAGATGCCACCGTCACCACCTCCTTTGCTGTGCAGAACGGCGATGCCTGGTGCATTTTCCTACACTCTCGGGGGATAATTTCCCCCTAAAGTAGAAAAAAGAAAGATAAGCCTGGAGTTGAATCTTTTGCTTTGAATGGCTGTTAGCAAACATTGTTTTTTACTTTATTTCTCTTACCGGAGAATGACTAGTGTGTAAGTTTGCTCGGGCTGCCATCAGAAAGGACCCCAGACTGGGTGACTTAAACAACAGACATTTATTTCTCCCCGTCCTGGAGGCTGGACTCTGAGATCCAGGTGTCACAGGGCTGGTTCCTCCTGAGGCCTCTCTCCTTGGCGTGTAGACGCCGTCTTCTCCCCGTGTCCTCACGTGGTCGTCCCTCTGTGCGTGTCTGTGTCCTCATCTCCTCTTCTCATAAAGACACCAGTCCTATTGGATCAGGGCCCCCCCAATGACCTCATTTTATCTTCATCACCTCTTTAAAGACCCATCTCCACATACAGCCCCATTCTGTGGTGCTGGGGGTCAGGGCTCCAACATATGAATATGGGGGACACAGTTCAGCCCATAACAACCAGCATCTGTAATTTTAACCCCTGACGCCCTAGACTCATCACCACCTCCGATCTTGACAGTGCACCACAGTGGGTACCCCAAAGCAACAATTCCTTCATCCCACTAGAACCCTCCCTCCGCTGATCCAGCCACATCCTTACATCCCTCACCCAGGTCCCATCCAGCTGAAATCCCCCCCTCACCCCTCATCATTCCACCAGTCTGTCTTTTAACAAAACCTCGACCCACTTACACCAGACCCACTCCCACACCAGTGCAGCCCGCGGCATCAGAAGAGGCACACACAGCCCGGGGGACTGGTCTGCTGTGGGACTTGTGACTGTGAGGCAGACCCCATCTTGGGCCCCCCATGACATCCCCCCTTCTTTGCTGCTGCCTGATGCTCTCGGTTCCTCTTCTCTGAGAAATCTGAAGGCATCAGAGGGAACCCCCCATGTGCTCACCCATGAACTTCTGCCCCGACCCATCCACACACTGTGGGTCAACCACCAGCACTCCTATCCATGGCCACCCCTCCTCTGACACCGGCCCTCCCCTCTTCTGCCGTAAGCAGGACCCGTGTTAGTGTGGGCTCTCCAGAGAAACCGAACCAATAGCAGATGTAGGTGTCGATGTAGATATAGATACATAGATACAGATATAGATATAGATACAGATACAGATACAGATACAGATACAGATACAGATACAGATTCAGATACAGATATAGATATAGATACAGATACAGATACAGATATAGATACAGATACAGATACAGATATAGATATAGATAC
>CM053558.1:98503445-98541922 GCA_028646465.1 Rhinoceros unicornis | reverse complement strand
CAGATACAGATACAGATACAGATACAGATACAGATATAGATATAGATATAGATACATAGATATAGATATAGATATAGATATAGATACAGATACAGATACAGATACAGATATAGATACAGATACAGATACAGATATAGATACAGATACAGATATAGATACATAGATATAGATATAGATATAGATACAGATACAGATATAGATACAGATACAGATACAGATACAGATATAGATATAGATACAGATACAGACACAGATATAGATATAGATATAGATACTGATACAGATACAGATACAGATACAGATATAGATATAGATATAGATACAGATACAGATAGAGATATAGATACAGAGATACAGATACAGATACAGATATAGATATAGATACATAGATATAGATATAGATATAGATACAGATACAGATACAGATACAGATACAGATACAGATATAGATATAGATATAGATACATAGATATAGATATAGATATAGATATAGATACAGATATAGTTATAGTTTAGACATAGATATAGATAGAGATACTATATAGACATAGATATAGATACAGTTATAGATATTATATAGATGTAGATATACATATAGATACAAATATAGTCAGATATAGATGTAGTTAGATACAGGTATAGTTATAGATATAGATATAATTATAGATGTGATCTAGATACATAGTTATAGATATAGACATAGGTAGATATAGATACAAATCTAGTTATAGATATACATATACCTATAGATGGATATGATATAGATATACATATAGACATAGTTATAGATATACATATACTTATAGATGTCGCCTATTTATTATAAGTAACTGGTGCACATGATTATGAAGGCTGAGAAGTCCAAGATCCACAACTGGTAAGCCGGAGATCCAGGAAAGCTGATGGAGTAAGCTCCATTCCAAAGGGCAGGAGAACACCGATGTCCCAGCTCAAAGACCGATAGGCAAAGAGAGTGAACAATTCTCCTTTCTTCTGCGTTTTTGTTCTCTTCAGGCCCTCAACTGATTAGGTGTGGCCCACCCACACTGGGGAGAGCAATCTGCTTCACTCAGTCCACTGATTCAAGTGCCAGTCTCACCCAGACACACCCAGAATCATGTTTGATCACACGTCTGGGCACCGGGAGGCCCAGTCAGAGTGACACATGCAATGAACCGTTGCACCTGCTCTCCATTGGTCTCTGCTCTCAGCTGCGTCATTCTCACCAGCGGAGAAACAGGCTATTTTTCCCGTGAAGCAAACCTCCTTCTGATCTCCTTCGCCTCTAGGCACCCCCCCCCATGTCTTTATTCCTCCCTCCAGCAAAGGGGGCTCCCCTTTATGTAGCCCTCGTCCCACCAGCTGCAGCTGCCCCCTTCCCTTCTCTCTCACCCTGTCTCTGCACACGCACAGCTCTTACCAAGACCCCCGAGAACACCTTGTGACAATCCCTTCCGGACCTATCAGCAAGGTGGGCGCAGCGGTCCCTCCCTGCTCCTCCTGGGTCACTTCTCTTCCCGAATTACACTCCCTTTCTGTTCTCACCCACCTCTCCAACCACACCTGCTCAGTCTTCTGGAACATTCTTCCCCAGGTATCCAGCCACATCCAGCTGGCTCCTTCTCCCTGTTCAACAAGCAAACAGCTCATGCTCCCCCACCCTGCACTTTCTCCCTTTTGAAGACACCCTATAATTTGCCCATTTATCAGGGGGGCTGTTTGTCTCCCCCACAAGGGTCTAAGTTTCATGAACATGGGACTCTGTTCTGCTCACTCAGAACCGCCCGACCCGTGATGGGAACGCGACGCACGTTTGTTGCATGATCAAGGGACGCTCTCAACGCTCCCGGGCACCGTCTTTGGAGCTCGGGGAAGGCGGTGACCCACCTGTCTCTTGGTTTGCAGCCTCGTTCTGTAAAACTCCTTCCCGGATCGGCCTTGTTTGGGGCAGAGCCGATGTATGAGCCGGTCCCGTTCCTGCCTCCTTCAGCCGATTAAATCGCGCTTGCTCCTAATGGGACACAGAGCGTTGTGTGCACAGCGGGGCCTTCTGGGGTCTTGTTAGCATCTGCCTGCAGAGCCGGGCTCTGATGAGGTGCTAATAGGATACAGCGGAGGCAGAAGGGCCCCCCGACATTTTTGTGTCACGTTGGGGTAATATACGGCCCTAATCTGCGAGACTTTCATGTGGTGCTCTGCAGGAATGCGTGTCGGCCCCCGGCCCCCTCCCCGGCCGGGGCCTTTGAAGGCCTGTGGCTGATTTCCTGAACACGGGGCGTATCGGGGTTGCCCACGCTCCCGGCCCGGGAGAGGACGGCCGCCTGGCTGCTCGTGTTTGAAGTGCTCGTCTCGCTTGTTCTGGATTTTTCTTCTTTGCTTTCTCCCGGGTCTGGATGTAAAGAGAAGCTACGGAAACTTGCTGGCGAGGACGGGTGTTGTTTCTGGGCACACGGAGGCCAGGGTGCCGCACGGGGAGGGGTGGGGAAGCTGTTCTCTGCAGGATGGGGACCCCCACCTGCCTCGTGCGAGTTATCCCAGATATGGGAACAGAACAGCGGTTTTGTTACAGATCTGAATACACAGCTCCATTTTTTCCTCGTAGTGTGGACCCACGTCACGTCCATTCGTGAGCTCCGTAGGGTGTCCTCGTCGTGACAGAGAAGTAGGTAGATGTGTAGGCAGAGTCCCCAAATGATCTGGAACGGCCCCAGTGGAAAATGGCTTTAATCCCCCAATTCTGTCCAACCCTCCGTGCATGAAATATTAGGCTCTTCAACATTGAGATGAGTGTCTGAGCACCACGACCAAACGTCCCCCTGCAACAGGTACATTCTGGTATATTTTTTTTAATAATATTAATTTTTTCGATTTTAGTGCTTTTCGTAAAAATTGTGGTAAAATACACATAATATAAAATTTACCATCTTAACCATTTTAAGTACACACTTCAGTGGCATTAAGCACATTCACATTGTTGTGCAACCATCCCAAGATCCACCTCCTGAACTTGTTCATCTTCCCAAGCTGAAACTCTGTCCCCATTAAACACCAACTCCCCATCCCCTCTCCCAGCCCCTGACACCCACCATCCGCTTTCTGTCTCTATGAATTGACTTCTCTAGGGACCTCCTATAAGCAGGATCACACAGTATGTGTCTTTTTGTGTCTGGCTTATTTCACTGAGCATCATGTCCTCAAGGTTCATCCACGTTGTAGCGTGAGTCAGAATTTATTTCTTTTTCATGGCTGAGTAATATTCCATTGTGTGGATGGACCACATTTGGTTTGTCTGTTCATCCATTGATGGACATTTGGGTTGTTTCCACATCTTGGCTATTCTGAATAATGCTGCTAAGAACACGGATGTGAAAACATCTCTTCAAGACCCTGCTTTCAATTCTTTTGGGTCTGCACTCAGAAGTGGAATTGCTGGATCACGTGGTAAGTCTAGGTTCACTATTTTGAGGAACCGCCATACTCTTTTCCACAGCACTTTCTGGCATTAGTGTGCTTTATTAGATTCCTTCTTTGGCACCCTGAGAGCAAATCCTTGGGTAAACCAAAGAGAAGACAAGGGAGCTCACGAAAAGGAGAGGTACGTACATTTACAAAATAGAGCACCAATTGCGGGAAGCTTTCTGAGCTAAATCGCAACGTGCTTAAATTAGTGAAGGGGGTTATTGCATTTTTTCAACGCTCGAAAGGAAAAAAAACATAGGATTCAGTCAAAGAGAATGTACATAGCCGTGAGTCTGTGGTTTGTGTTTGAGGAGAAAGGTGTGTACAGATGCGGTATTTCCCTTCATTTGGGAATAGACGTGGGCGTGGGAAAGCTGTGGGCTGTGGGGCTTCAATAAGTAGGCGACAGTCTCATCTTTGGGGCAACAAGGAATCTGGGAATTCTCCCAATATGGTGTCAAAGATGCTCTGAACACGAGTCCGGCCCCCACGCTGGGCGTCTACCCGTAAGACTGAGATTGAACCCAAGGGGAAATTAATATTCTCCAGTAACGTTTCTCTTCTCCGGGTGTTGAGAAGAAATGGCGTTTGCACAAAAGCTCTGATGCTTTTAGCCGGGCACATAGGCACGAAGGGACGTTTGTCTGCTGGGTGGTGACTTACTGTGGTCAAAGGGTCCTTTGGCCAAATTCCATCTGTTTCTCTCCTTGTGTCTGAATTAGTAGAATTCAATTCCCTGTGATGGCTAATTGTTGTAGGTTCCTGGGGCAGCCGTGACGAATGACCCCACACTTGGGGACTTAAACCCCAGGAATTCACCCTCTCCCCGTCCTGGAGACCACACGTCTGAGATGAAGGGGTCGCAGGGCCGCGCTCCCTCTGGAGGCTCCAGGGGACGGTCCTTCCTGCCTCTTCCAGCTTCTGGGGCTCCAGGCGTCCCTGGGCTGGTGGCCGCCTCCCTCCATCTCTGCCTCCGTCTCCACGTGGCTCCTCCTCTGTGTCTGTGTCTCCTCTTCTGTCTCTGATGAGGACACCGTCAGTGGATTTAGGGCCACCCCCATCCAGGATGACCTCATCTCCATCCTTCACTCAATCACGTCTGCAAAGACCCTGGTTCCAAATAAGGTCCCGTTCCCAGGTTTCAGTTGTGCACAAATTTGGGGGGACACTATGGAACCCACTAAAATTCCTGTGAAGCTCTGTCATCAACAAGCTGTATGTTCCCTGTCCTCAAATGGCCCCCACATGCCAGAATTCCCTGACTTCCTCATGTTTGGAGAAGGATCAGGATTTGAGAGACAGGAGACTATTGATCAGTCATTGATAAAAGACCCCAGGGGTTGTGGGAAATGTCTCTCACGGAGAAAGCCGTTGCATCTGCCAAATCCCGGTGACTTCAGGGCTGAAAAGAGGGACCACGTCTTTTCTGTCATGCCCAGCGTCCATCCTGAGGCCCTCGTCAAAGCCTCGATGATACTCGTTTGGGAAGAATCGTTAGGACGATCTGCATTTCCTAAAAGCACGCGCTGTAGGATTGGGGTGCTGGCGGCTTCCTGGAGCAAAGCCAGTTGAAAAGCATCTTGGTTGCCGCTGAGCAAGACGAACGGTTCTATCAACCCCCGAGTGTGGAAAGAAACCCGTGAAGGTTCTCAGCAGCGGTCCATCTCGGCAAGGCCGTCTCTCGTCCGCCCGGCTCAGCCTGCTTCCCCTGAGCTGAACATCGTCGTCTGCTTCCTTTCCAGCTGCCGCTTCCCGACCTGTCCTTTGCACGTCTCCGATTCCGCAGGAGAAAATAACATCTGACTCCACCCGAGGGGGGTCTTTTTCAACACCTGTCTTTTGCAAATGCAAAATGCAACCACGTTTTCTTGGAGGACGTGAGGCATTTTCAGCAAAGTGGACGTCTCTGCCTGTTTTTCGGAGATTCTGCAAAAGCGGCCGATTCCGTGCACGGACGTTTAGGCTTCTGTTTCGGGTAATTCTCCTGGTTTCCAGAATCTCATCATGGGACATGGGAACGATGATCACAGAGTTTGAATTTTAATGTGCAGGGTGATAATCTCCAGGAATGGGATCCGAGTATTTTTATGGCTGCCCTTTCAATATTTAACACTCACGATTTCCTTTTTTGTTTGTTTTTCAGTTGAGTAATTTCACACTGGTTTCAAATGCCCTCGTTCATGCGCAAACTTCACACATTTGGGACGATCTGAGAAGAGATACGTATGTAACTGTAAATAAAATGTCCCAAAGTTTTGTATGCATACGGGAACACCCATGAATGGGCTTAAAATTGGGGACAGTCACGTAGTTTTGAAAATTGTCTTGGCTAAGCTTTTTGGGGCTCAGTCGAGTAAGATGGCAAATTAGCTGAGCCCACAGATATGGAATCACTGCAAATGGAACAACTTTCCTCCAAGGGCTGAGTTAATGCACTTGTTCATAGTTACCTTGGACTTTCCGACGTGCGACTTAAAACCCATTTAAACAAGGCTTCCTGGGTGACCGGGAGAAAAGACGCCTCCCTCGGGTTGGCACAGAAAACTCAGAGATTCCTCAATCCAGGTATTTACTCCTGGTGCCGGAATCCAGGGTGCAGACACATGGCGCTCGGAGGGTGCATTTCATTCTGCCTCAGCAAACATCTGAAGTGGACACTGCGCTGGGTCCCCACGGCCGAAAGAGCCACTGAGCTGGACGAACGGGACTCGGGGACCCACCTGAAGGACGCCCCGTCTTGGAAGGGTTGCCTGGGTCCTGGGCCCCAAATGTTTTCAGGGACCCCAGGGTGGACAACCAGCAGATGTGGGAGCGGGGGCGTTGCTGCAGCCAGGGAGCCCGTGGGAGCAGCCACATCGTAACGATGAGGATAATCTTCACCTCGGAGGGTCCGAGGAGGGTGTCCAATGATGCCAGGAAGGAAAATTAGAAAACAGACTCGTCCCACTTCAGAAACTCTACGTGCAAAGTGGGGTCCTGTCCCCTTCGCTCCCGGGGGGAGCGTGGGGGGCCCGCTGTCCGTCTCCCCTCGACCCAGCGCCGGTCCTCAGGGTTTCCACCAAAACCCCAAACACGCTTGATAATTGCGCCCTAGCCGGGCGGATGAGCATGGTTTGGGCAGCTGAGAAATCTCTAAGTCTACATCACACACTGTTCTGTGAGGTTTGGTTATGTTTTGGAAGTCTCTTGTTTTCTAGTTCTTCTCCGGGTTCCAGACAAGGGGACGGTTACGTGGAAAGCAGCAGCACCCCCAAGCTCGCTTCTGCAGTTCCAGCCCCGCCATTGGAGGCACTGGTGGAGTGGAGGGGGGTCCTGGGAGTGTCCTCAGGGGACGAGACCCCTGACCGCAGAGTCTTGTGGGAGAAAGATGTTCTCCACCACCTTTCTGAGAAGGATGGATGGGGGTGAGTGAGGCCTGGGCGCCCCCACATGGCAGGACCAGGGTCCTGGGACGGCTCCGGGAACATGTGGGGTTTCTCCCGGGAAATCTGCACGCTCTGTGGACGTGGGGGTGTGTGGGGGCAGAGCTGGGGGTCTGCACAGGGAAGACGTGGGCTCAGGGCCAGCTCTGCCCGTGGGTACGTCCCTCCCTCCCGGTGAGGGCCCACGGTTCCTGCTGTAAAGTGGACATTCAACCCTGGGGTGGGCATTGAGGGTGGGTGCAGAGTGAACTCAGTTGGTGAGGTCTCTGCCCACTGGGTGTATTTGTTTTCTGACAAAAGGCCCCACAATGGGGGGCTTAAACCCCAGTAATCCGTCCTCCCCCAGTCCTGGAGACCAGACGTCTGAGATGAAGGGGTCGCAGGGCCGCGCTCCCTCCGGAGGCTCCAGGGGAGGGTCCTTCCTGCCTCTTCCAGCTTCTGGGGCTCCAGGCGTCCCTGGGCTGTGGCCGCCTCCCTCCATCTCTGCCTCCGTCTCCACGTGGCTTCTCCTCTGTGTCTGTGTCTCCTCTTCTGTCTCTGAGGAGGACACTGTCACTGGATTTAGGGCCACCCTCATCCAGGATGAACTCATCTCCATCCTTCACTTAAACACATCTGCAAAGACCCTATTTCCAAACAAGGTCCCGTTCAGAGGTTCTGGGTGGACACATCTCTCCAGGGCGACCATTCAACACAGTACAGACGATAAAGATGCAGAACAAAAAATAAATCAGCTGCTGATTCTCTGTCTCCTCTTGGAAAACCCTACTATTGACTTATGAGCGGGATAAATAAAGACGCAAGCCGGCCTTGGTCGGCGTGAAGGGGACGGTTGTTTGTCCACACGTCAAGACTCTATGTAATATGTCCTGACTCAAAACGTGATCCCCACGTCAGCTCTATCTCCCCTTAGAAACTTTTAAGAGACACCACGAGATTAGTTAAAGGTTACAATACGAGGACAGAAAAGAAAAGTTTTCACAAGCACTAGAAGTAAAGCCGGAAACCCACGGACCTGGTTGGACCCCGTAAGATGGAGAGTCAGTTCCCATTCTTGTCTGAAATGCTGCTTTTGGCCGTCACTCTCTACCGGAAGTAATAGCTCGAAAGTCCGGAAACCGATAGCCCGTTTCCCTCTTGCAAGATTTCCGATCCTTCTGCCTCTTTCGTTGCACCAGTTCTAAAGACTCCTGCTTGCATTTGTAGGAAAAATTAGCAGCCATGCTGCGGAACCGTAAGTGTGTCCATCTGAAATCTAAAGGGCTCTAGAAGTCCGGGTCGGATCGTCTGTGAGATATTAAACATTTCTTTCGCGCTGCAGGAGCTATTGATCAAATCCTTGAACAAACTCGAGTCTGATAGGGAATTGCGGGCACTGTTGGAGTGTTTAAGGATGACGGGCTTGGGTGGAGTTTGGAAGATTAACCTAAAATGCCTGTTCTCCTAGTCGGTCTCTTACGTCTCTTGAGCAGAGGCCGATGTCCCAGCTTGAAGCCATTTTTGCAAAGAGCCTGTCCCCACCTCCCACCTACTCCCCTCTGAGTTAGTGTAAGGGTTTCCTGGGGCTTTTGTAACAAGTGACCCCAGACTTAGTGGATTAAAGCCACAGAAATTTATTCTCTTACAGCTGTCCTAAAATCGAGGTCTGTGCACTCAAGAACCTGTTTCTTGGTGTTTTCCGGCTTCCAGAAGCTGCCCGCACTCTTTGGCTCGTGGCCCCTTCTGCATCTTCAAAGGTGGTGACTGCATCACTGCGTCTCTGCGTCCATCCTCACAGCTCCCTCTCTGACTGACTTCTCCAGCCTGCCTCTTACAAGGACCTCGTGACGACACTGGACCACGTGGAGAATCCAGGATTACCTCCCATCTCCGGATCCTTAACTTGGTCACATCGGCAAAGTCCCCTTTGCCACATGCGGTCAAACATTGAAGGGTTCCAGAGATTAAGGCTTGGACACTTTGGGGACGTTACTCTGTCTACCACATGGGGATTAGGACATGGACATCTTTGGGGATATTATTCTACCACACAGGGATTAGGACATGGACATCTTTGGGGACATTATTCTGTCCACCACACGGGGATTAGGACGTGGACATCTTTGGGGACATTATTCTGTCTACACATGGGGATTAGGACATGGACGTCTTTGGGGACATTATTCTGTCCACCACACGGGGATCAGGATGTGGACGTCTTTGGGGACATTATTCTGTCTACCACATGGGGATTAGGACGTGGACGTCTTTGGGTTGACCATATTCAGCCCCCACATCTAGTTTTCTCTGTGCCAGGCTCCCCAGCATCCTTCACCGTCTTCCCCTCTTTCTTTGCTGTAGGTGCAGAGTCTGTCACTCTGCACCAGGCTGCAGGCTCCACTGGCACCAGCTTTCTTCCTTTGATCTTATTTCTTCCCCTGCACCTGGTTGCCCCTCCAACACGCGTGTTGATTGCTCAGACAGGCTCACGTCAGACATGGATGGACCTGGGTGTCTCCACATCAGAACTGTTGAACCATTGGGCCGTCCTGTGCACTGTGGGGTGTGGAGCAGCATCCTGGTCTCCACCATTCAGATGCCAGGAGCACCTGCTCCAATTGTGACAATCAAAAATGTCCCCAGATGTTGTCCAATGTCCCCTTGGGAAAAAGAATCATACTCAGTTGTAGACCAGTTCCATAGGTAGGTGATAGATGATAGATAGATAGATAGATAAATAGATAGATAGACAAATAGACAGATAGACAGATGACAGATAGAGGATAGATAGATAGATAGACAGGTAAATGATAGATAGATACATAGATAGATACATAGATAGATAGATAGATAGATAGACAGGTAAATGATAGATAGATAGACAGATAGATAGATAGATAGATAGATAGATAGATAGATAGATAGACAGGTAAATGATAGATAGATAGATACCTAGATGATAGATAGATAGATAGATAGATAGATAGATAATAGATAGATAGATAGATAGACAAATAGGTAGATAGATAGACAGATAGATAGATAGATGATAGATGGATAGATAGATAGATAGATAGATAGATAGATAGATAGATGATAGACAGATGATAGATACATGATAGATAGATACATGTTAATCTCTCATGCTAGGTCAGGGCTTCTCAACCCCACATACTGACGTGTGGGGCTGGACCATTCTCTGTGGGGCGTCCTGTGCCCTGTGGGATGTGGAGCAGCCTCCCTGGTCCCCACCCTCCAGAGGCCATGACCATCCTCCACCCACCAGCCATGGCAACCGAAAATGTCTCCAGACTTTGCCAATCATCCCCTGGGGACAGAAAGGCCCCCGTTTGAGCATGCCTGTTCTGGAGAATTCTCTGGTGCGGGTGTGGAAGGCCAGATCCCACCCTGGTGTCGCCCTGTTACTGCAAAAGCAATCCAACCGTGAGCGATACTTTGCAGCCAAGAATATCCTTCATCTTTACAGCCCTGAGAGAGGGAAAGACACAGCTCCTCCCAGGTTCTGAGGCCAAAATCAGGTTTTTGCACCAAGAAAACATGACACAGCGGTTGGCCTCTCGGCCACAGCGAGACTGAGCCCATCTCTGCTCCCCTCATCCATCTGGGAAATAATTCTCTCCCCCACACGGTCCAGATGCCCAGGGCGAGTTTCCCACTTGACAGATCACCCGTCCACCAGGATTCGTCTACAAGTCAGGTCTGACCAGAACCTGTGAAAGAAAGCTTCTCTTTCACGAATATTCTCCAAACTTTGCTTTTTTGAAAGTTAAAAAAAAAGCTAACCAGTTATTTATTTTCTCCCCCAAACAATAAACTATTTAGCCAACGCCGTCCTGGCTTCTCACCTCGGTGGTCAAGTCATTAATTATGAAGCCTGGCCGGCTGCTAAAGGCCGGTCCTGGCTGGTCCAGCTCCGGGCGCCGAGAACAGCAACAGTGGGGGCTTGTCCAGTGGCCGTGCCCCTAAAAGGGCTACTGTGTGGCTGCAAGGATGAGGGAGGGAGGTGGGAGGGGGACAGGGGCCGGCGGGCATGACTGTGCTCTCTTTCTGCACCTCTGGACGACGGAGCTGGTTGTGGCTGCTGGAGAGTGTGGATTTTATGCAAACGGATGCTGAGCTGGACCAGCGTCCTGCCCTGACTTTTCCTGGGTGCAGGACTTGGAGCTTCAAGGGCTGGGGCAGGAGGGTCCTGCCTCCTCGAGATGCTCCTGGCCCCCAGATCTTCCCCGTCAATGCAGCCCAATCAATGCAAGTTGAAAATCAGTTAATAAAGTTTCCAATCTCTGATTCCTTCCCTCTGCTCACACCCAGGGCTTTTCCATCCTGCAAAACAGGAGTGGCTTGGCACCCTTTGGAGGGGAGCCCACCACACGTCCATCCCGGTGCACAGCACGGGACGCCGTGCTCCCTGGAGAACGAGGGATGCATTGCATTGCTTGGGGGGCTCGGTTCATAGTCAATTGCACAGAGCTGCCTTTGGTGCAAAAGAATCACAGGTTCGAGGTCGTGCATGAACTTGCATCACCGTTTCACAGGTGAGCCTCCCTGGGCACGTGAAGAAACACGGAGGGAGGTTGTTCTGCATAACGGAATTCACATTTGAGTGCCTAGGATGGGCCAGCTGGTAGGCTGTTTTCTTCTTTCTTATCTGTCCCCCCCGGAGTCCTGTGTCCATCTGGACTTCCCGAGAGTGAGGAGGTCCATGTCACCTTCAGCCACTCCCATGCACTGTCCGCGCATTTGGTGTTTTCATGTCGACGTCGTGCAGGACTGATTTCCTGCCCACAGGATCCTAAACCCCTCTTCAGCCGATTTCCAAAGATGCTGTGTTATTTCAGAGGGAATAAAATGGGATCCTTTCTTGTGTATTCAGAAAGCTAATTCTATTGACATAACCTTACTTTTGTGAAATCATGAGTAATAATGAAATAAGCTTATTCTTATGAAATAATGAATGATAATGAAATAATAAATACTGAGGTATTTAATTCATTGAAAACTCAAAATCTCAACCCAAAAGCTTCTTACTAAAGATGGCTACGTCCCTCCCAGAATCTTTCGTGACTGTAATTGGACATATTTGAAACCCTACCAGCTGCTAAGATCCCACGGAAATTTTCCTTCCTGGATATATTTCTTCACGATTAAAAAAAACCCAGATTTTTAAAAAGTTGTTTCATAGGTAAAGAGTTTCGGTTTGGGAAGATGAAAACATTCTGGAGATGAACGGGGGTGACGGTTGCCCAATGATGTGAATGCACTAAATGCCACAGAACTGCACACTTAAAAGTGATTAAGCCGGTAAATTTTTTGCTATATGTATTTTACCACAATGAAAAAAAAGTATATTACATGCAGAAATTCGCTTGGTTCTTCCCTTTTCCGTTGACTTTCATTGTAATATCCCTCGCTATAAAACGAACCTCCCCCGAATAAGCGTTGCCCTCGGGATGTAATAAAATCTTACTTAAGAATAATATAAACCATCCTTTTTCCTGTGAGAATTTCGCCTTTTGAGGAATTTGGGCTGGAGTCTTCAAGACAGGCGCTGTTTAGATGGAAAACCTGGGCGTACGGGGCCAGGCTTCAGGAATTTAGCTGGTTCTGTTTTGTGTTTTCACAAAGCCCCATTATCTAGAGAAAAATGCTCCCCATTTTGTCATCGGGATCCCCTTGACCCGAGCATCCCCCGGATCTGGCCAGAGTCCCACACCTGCTCCCCGGACCCCCGCGTCCTCACCAGCACACGTAGGGCACTTGCTGGCTCGGATGCTTTCTTAAAAAGCACAGAAAAAAGCAACTTTCAGAAACAAACGGGCAGAAAGAGAAACACGGAGACGTTAAAAACACAACCCTGTCGTTTTTTTACCAGAGCCCTCGACAAAGGAACTCAAAAATACTAGGAGAAAATCTGTAACATTTTAACTGGAAATAGTTTGGGCATTAAGAAATTATATAATCATAAATCCCACCTATAGAGTTTGAACGTTAATGAGTTTCAGCTGTCTCGGGTAAATTACTCCAGACCCCCAATTTCAGAACTCGGGCCATAAAATCTCCAACTCGACCCCTGGCTATTTGGTTCAACAACACTTAATTGTGCCGTGTGGGTTTCTAAAACAAAACAAAACAAAAAAAACAAGGGGGCTTTGAATGATGGAGGGAGGCAGAAAAGGTGACATTTCATTTTACATGAATTTTCGTAATATTTTTTACGAGGCTTGAGTCAGTTGCAAATGTGCTCCTTGGAAAATCCTTAACCGGTCCTATTTGCGTGGATTATCGAAAGCCCCAAAGTGCAGAGTCAGCAGAGGGGAGACCCAGCCGGCTGTGTCACGCGCGGCCCCCCGCGGTTCTCCATCGGGTGTCGAATGACCATTTTGCCAATTCTGGTTTGGCTTCAGTGCAGAAGGAAGGCCTGGTGGACAGCCCCCCAGGGTCGAGGACCTGGACAAAGGGTCTGAGGGAGGATTTTGACCCATGGCTGCTCTTCTGGCCTCTGAGGCGAGTGTGGTCCCCGTAAAGCGTGCCCGTGTGAATCCTGCTGATGATGCGATGCATGCCCCATGCCTGCCTTGGGCCGGTGGGTCAGACCACCCTGTAGAATCACACTTCTAATGGTGGCAGCTGGTGGTGGTGGTCTCACCTCCTGTGCCCAGTAGGGACAGGCTGAGCAAAGCCCACCGCCCACCTGTCACTCAGAGCCGGTGGCAAAGTGGCCAGGAAGCCCTCCTGGCCGAAGGGTTTTGGAGGAGAGCGAGGAGATGTCACGGGGCAGAGGGCCCTGTAAGGATGTGCCGCTCTGCACACATGCACGGGCCCGCCCTCGGTGCTCTGGGCTGTCCGCAGGATCCGCCTCTTCTAACGCCATCCTTCTTAGAACAAACTGGGTGCAAGGCTCTCCCGGGCATGGCCTGATTTACCCATCACCTACGGCAAGCCCAGGCGAGCGGGCTCGAAAACGCTGTGGGGCTTGTTCCAGCTGTGAGGGGGCCTGCTCCTCACCGCCGTCGTTCGTCTTGTGGGGACGCAGCCGACCCCTTTTCCACAAGACACTTTCTGAATGACTTAATGAGGCCAAAACAAGGAGGACGCTACTCCAGCTATACGCTCATTTTCAGTCCGACTTGTAGAAGGACTCTCCCATGTTCAGAGGGCTCGGGCACATCGTGGAGGAAAGTGCCAAATTCCAACTGCTTTGGGTCCGTTGAGAATCCCGTCTTCCCTGCGATGATGCTGAGCGGACCGAGCCTTGAGGCATCTTTCTTCCTGGCATCTGTCCCCGGGCTATTAGCTGCTAGAAAAGTCACATCCTAACGGCTCTATCGTCATAATGACTTGATTACTCCTTGGCTGTCCGTCTGCGGTGCTGTCTCTCACCCACCGTTGAGTTGGGCGGTCCGAGGCGTGCAGAACGGGTACTCAGCGGGACGCACACTTACTCTGTTGCTGGAACGCGGCAGTTTCGAGAAGCCACGGAGAGCTGCTGCCACCCAGTGGCCTCCGGGCGCTCGGCCCCAGTCACCCGTCTCCACTTTCAACACGGAAACTCTGATTTCAGTCTGCCTTGTGAAAGTGAAAGCATCTCTAAAGGGTCCCGGACCATATTCCGGAGAAATACAGACAAACTCCCAGAGTCCCTGCATCTCTGCACGTTCCCTCGTGCCTTCAGCTCCTGCCAAAGGCTGTTGACTGACTGAGTGTACTTTGTAGAAGTTTAACTTGCAGATTTCTGTGTCAGGAATAAAGAGGAGAGGACTCGGGCCTCTCGGCCAGTGGTCAGTTGTCAGGGATAAAGAGGCTAGGCCATAGAAATTTGAACTTTCCTAGGGTCACTTGTTGAAGGAGACTTTCTTGTCTGCAAGGACAAAAGCTGTGAAGCCGGCCGGCTGTGCCCATCTCTTTAAGAAGGTAATGTGGATTTTCCACCCCATCAGAGGGGGGTTATAAATATGGATCCTCATTAACCCATCGCCTTGGGGCCAGTCATCACCTTTGCAGATCCCGGCAACTCTGCCCCCTTCCTCCATAATTTGCCCTTAGCCAGTCCACCTGCACAGTCTGCAATGTGGTAAGTGACGCACCAGGATGCATTTGCTTGTGTGCAATCACAGGGCTGATGTGATCCTGTCAAGGGGGAACAATTGAGGCCAGTCGCTGGAAAAATCAAATTATCTCTGAGCATCCTGTTGCTTTGCAGAAAGGAGTCTGCCCGTCCAGGTGTGCAAGAGCTGGGTCTATGCCCACCACAGATGGGCGCTCCCTGCAGGATTTCAGGTGAAAATGAAAAATGTTGGGGAGTGAGCGGGGTAGAGGCATCTCAGACATGGTTCCTGTTTTTCTCTGCATTTTAGGTTTGAGAACACAACCTGAGCATCCTCCCTTTTATCCACAGTTAGATGAACATGTTCCCTTTTTAAACTCTCTTTGCGATTAAGTCTCTAAAGTTTTGATCAGAGTTCCACGGACGTGACTCATTTTTAAACTGCCATTGAAACATCTGTCCTGGTTTCCTCTTCTTCGAGTGGGTGTCTTGCAAGACCTGCGCTTGCCTGGCAGATCCCGAGGATGCATGCAATTCTTCGTAAATCCCACATAATCCTGCATTGTTCTCTGCGTGTGCTGCCCTGTTGCGAATGCTAACAGGAAACCCAAGAACGCCAACCTCTAGAAGAAGCATTGTGTTTTTTCTGCAACCAGACACAGGGTGATTTAGGGCCAGACACGGCCGCTGGCCCCTCGTGGTTCCCGAAGAGCAGGCAGGTGGCTGCAAAGAGGTGCCCCACGTTTCCAGACTCTGGGAATCCTCTTTGGGGTTCACATTGCAACGTAGGCCTCATTCCTCCAAGCCTGGGGGGTGCACAGTCCAAAAGCATTTAAGTTGTTTACTATCTAAATGAATTTAATCACAAGAAACAGCATTGGGCATGCATGTTTGAAAACACCACGCGGGAAAACTAAGTCTGGAGCGATAGTTAAGTTTCATGCAGGCCTCCCTCCCGGAAAGGCTGTTTTTCTTTAAAAGCGAGAACACTATTTTATCTGTCAGGGGGAAGTTCGCACACTGTATTTCTTCTTTCGTAGGCTGTGAAACGGGGGTGTTTTTCCTCTCTCTTTTCTTCAGACGCGGGATCCTGGCATCTGGTTATGCTCTGGGCGCTGGACGTTGCTTGAGGCTGGAGAGAGTTGAGCGACAGCTACGTGGACGGCAGCAAGAGCTCAGCTTAGGAAGGCTGGTTTCAGAATTACGATAGATCCGTGATAAGTGGGACTTGCAATGCTTGCCATTTCCCAGGGCCAGAAAACTGTTTGCTCTTTTATAAGAAAGTGTTGTATTAAACAGACCAAAGGGAAAGTCAGAGTCATACCTGCAGACACTAGGGGAAAACAAATGAGTATGTGTCTGTTCTGGAAAGGGCCGTGATATTTGTGAATGGGTTTATTTTGATTTTGCATGGGACAGAGGAGCCAAAGCAGTGTTAATCTTGGTAACATGGACTCTGTTGATAGAAGACAATTTTTTTATATTATTTTCTTTTATATTTTTTCTGTACTATATAGTTTTACCAGCTGGAGGCTGCTTTAGGAGAGGCAAATGCACTTCTTTGCAATGCATGCCTAAATACAGGTAAAATTAAGTGCTTTGATGAACGCACCACCTGATGTAGAATTACGGACACAGGATGCAGAGAAAGTGGGCACACCCCCAACCGTGGACGTGCAGACGGAGGGGAGCAGACAGACAGAACTGCTTTCTTGGCTGTGTAATCAGAGCTGGGACACCAAAACTGAGCATCTGAGCGTGTTCCCCCTGCACCTCTGTGCCCGTCTTGAGGCCCAGAGACACCTCCCTGACACCAGCGAGCCAGTTCTGCAGTGAGGACGCCGACTTTCAGGTGCCATGCTAGCCCTGCGGAAATTACCTAATTCTGAGTTTGCAAAGGACAGTTTCCGAAAACTTTTTTAGGACTATAGACATGACTATGTAACTGTCGAAATTGCTAGTAAGTAAAAGGTATCCAATTCTGTGTGCTGAAGTGGAAATGAACAGTGGAATACAATGTATCTAATTTTGTGGTAGAAATGAATGGTAGGATCCAATGTATCCAATCCTACATACTTGGGTAGAAATAAGCACAATACAATGTATCTAGTTCTACGCAATTAGATAGAAATAAGTGGTGGAATTAAATATATCTAACCCTATGCACTTAAATAAATAGGGGAATAAAAAGTATCTAATTTTATGGTAGAATGCAATGTATGCAATGTTACTTCTGTAGAAATGACTAGTAGCATAAAATGTATCTAATTCTATGCATTTAGGTAGAAATAAATGGTAATATTAAATATATCTAACCCTATGCACTTAAGTGGAAATGAACAGGAGAACACAGTCTATCTAATCTTATGCATTGAGGTAGAAATAGACAGAATTAAAAATATCTCATCCGACGCGCTTAGGTAGAAACACATAGTAGAACAAATCTGTCTAATCTTATACACGTATTTGCCTAAATAAATACCACGTGAGTGGTCCAGCTCAGACTTCCCTTTCTTGGAGGACGGAATCTTTTGTATAAATGACCAAGTTTTTACATCAATTCTGCCACCATTCTCATCGCAGGAATCGGGCTGACTCACTAAACAGGCTTCTTGACTCTTTATAAAGGACATTTCAAATCTCGGCCCTGGGCTGTCGGCTCTGGGCGTCCCGCACACGTCTCCCACCTCCGGATGGTGGGAAATTCGGCCTCTGAGATGCTGTGAGGGTCCCAGGGTCTGCGTGGGGACAGCGTGTGTTCGGGTTGCAAAGCTCTGGTTTGCAAATTTCCCGTCATCGTTTTTGAAACGGAAGCAAAGATTAAAGAGGGGGATGAGGCATGCTGCCGTCCACGGTGTTATTTTGCACCGCTAAAGCACACGATTCTCGTCACGCAAGCTCAGACGAGGTGAGAAGTCTGGGTGACGGCGTCAGGAGAGGCTGCTCACCTGGGCAGATGAGGGGGGAGTAAACGCAGGTGTGTGCCAGGGCGGGACAGCCAGGTGCACTCAACAGGTGTTGCTCCTTTCAGGCATGCACTTTATTCACAATATTTATTGTGCCCAGCAAGCACACAGCACTGCACGGAAGTCAGGAAAATTCAGCCCCTGCCCCAAAAGGAAGCTGCATCTGAAGGCCACAGACGGGGCCTGGTGCCGCAAGGAAGGAGGGACGATGCACGGAGCCCTTGACTCACGGGAAAACGCAAATGAACAGCTTCCAGTGGAGAGCACGGAGGCGGAATCCACACATTCGGGAATCGAGCGTGCCCCCAGGGGGACTGAAGACCCCCGTGATCTGCTAAGAATCTGGCAAACAGAAATGAGCAACGCAAACTGTTGGGGGCAGGACAGAAATGCTTTGCACATGTGGCCGCCGCCATGGGGCCAGAGAGCTGAGAAAATGTGGGCTGCGCTCCACCGGCACCCGCAGGATCAGGGGTCAAGGGGTGGGCTGGCACAGAAGGCCACATCGGGGGCCAGGACGGAGAAACGGCCCCTCCCCTCCCAGGGGTGGGGAGTGGGGTGGGCTGGGGGTCAGGACGCAGGGAAATATGCCCCCGGGGGGAATAAATCAGCAGGGGCGAGGATGCAGGGCACAGCTCAGGAATGGTCCTGCACGGGATCATGGGCGGTGCGTGTGGGTCTCACGCAGGTGTGGGGTCACCTGGGCCGTGTTCAGACTCTACTCGGCATCAACGGGCGTTTGTTGTAACACCACACCCCCGCTTTTTTCTTCAGCCCACTCCGTGGACAGGGAGAGAGGACGTCCCTCGAACTTGGAGCAGTCTGTTGGAGGCGGGACGAGCTTGTTCAGTTTTGTGGGGACGCAACTCTTCCTGGGGAGGCCAGGCATGTAGACGGGGATGTGAGGGTCCGAGATGAGCCGTTAGAGCCGTCTTTCGGCAGCCGTAGTTTGCAGGTAGAATCGAACCATTGATGTGAATGAGCATGTCATGATAATGCATGAATCAATACATACTATGCATTACTGTATTGATAGTGAAGGGGCCCAGAATTAGCTGCTGTGACATAAAAATTATTGTGAGGTGAAGGCATTTAGGTTTCTGAAATTCCTTATCTGCCTGAAAGCAGATCCTCCCCCTGAACTTGAAGGTCATAAACCTGCTCTTCTGGGAGATGAGGTGTTGGCACCTCACCCAGACAGACATTATTGCAAAAGTATCCTCTCTCCCATCTCTTCTCCTAAGGGCCCACTTATCTCGCCAAAGAGTCAGTGGCTTTTCCATAAGTGTCCTTTCTCTCCCCCTTCTAAGAAGTCATTTTTTCTCCCAGAAGTGCCCTCTTCCTCTCCTTGTCCCCATTACGATGGTATATAAGCCCAAAATTCTATCTGCCTCCTTGAGTCACATTTCTCTGTGAACTCCCATGCATATGTGCTTAATTAAGTCACTTTTATTCTCTTACCAATCTGTCTTTTGTCAGTTTAATGTGCATGCCCCAAGCACAGAACTTAACAGGGTAGAGGAAAAGTTACTCGTCCCTGACAATACTAATAGATGGAAAGATATTACAGAATGGCTGCACCCAACCTTCCCTCAATGTATCTCCCCCACCCTATGTTCCTCTTTGTTCTTATTATTCCCTCTTTCTTCCTCAAATTTGTGCCTCCCCAGATACAAATGAAAGCCAAGACTTAAGGTTTCTTGAAGTCACTCTCCTTGTGCCCCTGAGATTGGAGACACATGACTGGCTCCCCCTTTCCCTGTATTTAGGAAAGCACCCCCAGAATGCTGGTGGTGGGCAGCAGTGTGAGAGGGGCCCTAACAGGTAAATTGGGAACCCACTTAACCAACGACCCAGGACGCCCCCAGATCCTTCCTTCTTAATGCCAATGTTGTAAGATGACTTTGGTTACTGCTTGGGTTTCTCTGTTGCCCAGTGTCTGGAGAGAAAAAATTCCTTCATGCCAAGGCGAGCCTTCTCTGTAAACCAATGGGTCCCCATAATGGTGTCTACTTCAGGTCTGTGTGTGTTGGGCTAATGTGAGTCAGGACTTACGGGGTAGTTTGGCTTTGGGAATTCTGGTGAAATCAGATGTCTGAGTCTGTAAGGTCAGAGGGAGCAGTTCCACTACTGGGGCGAATCTGGGTCGCGACACCACCCTCGAGGCCCAGGGCAGCCCTCCAGAGGATGTTAGTCATGAGACCTGACTGGTCAGCATTCATTCCAACAGCAGAGAGAGCGCATGCTCGGGAAAAAGGAGACTAATGTGATGCAACCGAGATGGAGACAGTGGACGGGGGAGAAATCCAGAAGGCTGGTCAACCCCAGATGGATGGAAGCCAACTAGGGGGGCAGGGAAATTGGGGAGGGGACTCAGGGGGGACATGGGGTGTGGTCTGTGGTCTCTGACAGTGGAAGTGAATCAAGAATCCTACGTCAGGCAAAGCTGTTGGTGACAAGCATGACTGTAAATAAATTCTTCCAAATTTGTTTAATGACTAACCGTGGTGGGAAGGTGACCCTCTGACGTGAGGCTTATCTCCAACAATCCCATCTTCTCTCTGTGATGAAATCTTCTTGACTCACTTGAGTAACCACACGGAACTCTTAACACATAAAAATCTTGAGCAAATACGTCAAAATGTAAGGGTAGGGGGTTGGAAGACGGGTACGGCCCTTTTTCTTTGTAGATTTCTATACTTTTCTGTTTTCCCAGTGCGTTGTAACAGATCCACTTTGTTCGGATAAGAAAGGGAATCAGCCGATGAGAAGAAATATGAGTGTTTCATTTGCATTGCAGAAAAAAATTAAAAACACACTGCTTTTCTGTTTTAGGTGCTCAGTAAGCACTGCTTGATTTGGAACGGGAAAAACAAGATGAAAACCATCACAATGAAAATTGAGGCATAATATACAAAACTAACTGGCCTGGGTTCTCCAAAAATGTCAGTCTCATTGTTTGTCCTTCTGTGACTGACTGATGTCACTTGGCACAATGTCCTCCAGGTCCATCTACATTGCAGTAGACACCAGGATTTCCTTTTCTGCAAAGGCTGAATAATAATCTATTGTACGGACGGACCACGTTTTGTTTATCCATTCATCCATCAATGCACATTTTGGCTGTTTCCCTGTCTTGGTTTATGCAAATAATTCTGTTATGAACACGGCTGTGCAAAGCTCTTCGAGACCTTGCTTTCAGTTCTTTTGGATAAATAACCAGACGCGGGATTGCTGGATCATAGGGCAATTCCATTTTTAATTTTCTGAGGAACCTCCAAACTCTTTTCCACAGCGGCTGCACCATTTTGCATTCCCAGCAACAGCGCACAGGGGTTCCAATTTCTCTACATCCTCGCCAACACTTGCCTTATTAAAATATATATATTAGCCATCCTAATGGGTGTGAGGAGGTATCTCATTGTGGTTTTGATTTGCATTTCCCTGATGATTAGCGATGTTGATCATCTTATCACGTACCTGTTGGCCATCTGCATGTCTTCTCTGCAAATACTGCAGGATTCCGCTTATCTGCGGTATCTGAAACAGTCAAATTCACAGAATCAAAGAGTGGAATGGTGGTTGCCAGGGGCTGGGAGGAGGAGAAGTTGCAATCAATGGATCTTAAGTTTCAGTTATGCAAGATGCAGACGTTCCACAGATCTGTACAAAGTGTGCCTGTGGTTAGCGATACAGGACTGTACACTTAAAGCTTTACTGAGAGGGTAGATCTCATATTCAGTGCTCTTATTACAATATAGTATAATTAATAAAATATTTTAAAATGCTAATGTGAAGAAAAGCAGAGACAAGTGGGGAATTTTGCCAGAATAAAAGAGACTAAAGAGATGGGCAGACTGAACATGCGAGCCTGGGGTGGGTTCTGGCCAGGGGAAAAAAAGCACTATATAAAACGTTATTAGGACCATTGGTCAAATCTGAAGAAGGTCTGTAGCGTTATGTCAATGCTGAGTTTCTTAATTTGGAGATTGGGACTGATTACATAAATGGAAGGCCTTGGTCTCGAGAAACAGCCACTGGAGGAAAGAAGTACAATGTATGCAACTTATCCTTCAAGATTCAGAAAAAAGTAATATCTGTAGCCATGTTTCTCGACTTTCTATAAAACTTTTTCCCAGCCTTGTTGAGAAATAATTGACATGCAACATTGTGTAAGTGTAAGGTGTGCAATGTGATGATTTGATACATGTGTATATTGTGAAATGTATTTCACATCCACGAGCACAATGAGCTTAGTGAACCCACCCGTCACCTCGCATAGTTACTTTGTGTGTGTGTGTGTGTGTGTGTGTGCACGTGTGTGATGAGAACATCTCAGATCCACTCTCTTAGCAACGTTCAAGTACACAATACAGTTTTGTTAACTAGTCACCGTGCTGCACATTCTATCCCCAGAGCTTATTCATCTTCTAACTGGAAGTTGGTAACCTTCTCCCGCATCTCCCCATGTCCCACCCCCCGACAGTGGCAACCACCGTTCTACTCTCTGCTTCTGGTGGTTGGTTTTTGTAGGTTCCACGTATAAGTGAGATCATACAGTATTTGTCTTTCTTTGTCTGAATTATTTTGCTGAGCATAACACCCTCAAATTCCATCTGTGTTGTTGCAAATGGGATGATTTTGTCTTTTTTTATGGCTGAGTAGTATTCCACGGTATATATATACCACATCTTCTTTATCCAATCATCAGTCAAGGGACCCTTAGGTTGCTTCCACGTCTTGGCTATGGTGAATAATGCTGCAATGAACACAGTGATGCATAAGCCTCTTTGGATTGTTGATTGCAGGTTCTTTGGATAAATACCCAGTAGTGGAATAGCTGGATCGTATGGTATTTCTATTTTTAATTCTTTGATGACTCTCCATACCGTTTTCCATACTGGCTGCACCAGTTTGCACTCCCACCAGCAGTGTATGAGCGTTCCCTTCTCTCCACATCCTCCCCAACACATGTTGTTTGTCGTCTTGTTAATTATAGCCATTCTGATGGGTGTGAGGTGATATCTCCTTGCAGTTTTGATTTGCATTTCCCTGATGATTAATGATGTTGAACATCTTTTCATGTGCCTGTTGCCCATTTGTATATTTTCTTTGGAAAAATGTCTGTTCAAATCCTCTGCCCACTTTTCCATCAAATTATTTGGCTTTTTTGCTGCTGACTTGTAGGAGTTCCTTATACACTTTGGATATTAACCCCTTATCAGATATATGGTTTGCAAATATTTTCTCCCATTCCATAGATGACCTTTTTTTTAAATTATCACCCTCCACAAGGAAGCCTTTACAAAATTTTTTCTTAATAGCCCCCCATGGATATACTACATGATTATCTAATATATGGAGGTGTGTTTCTTGTATGTAAAAAGGGTAAAAAAATTTAACTTCCCCGTAACTAGTTTCCCCCTGTCGAGGAGGAAATATTTTACTCTATGCCTCTGGGTTGTGGGCATGAGAATTAAATTGACACGACATGGATTCAGAGGAGAAAATCAAATTTAATTTTGCACGTACGGGGGTCCCATAAGAAGAATGGGACCCCGAGACGGTCACGCAATTGAGGCTTCTCTGCCACCCTGAGCTGAGGAGGGGGTAGGGGTCTGGGCTTCAAAGTGGAGGAAGACGACGCACGGGAAGAGCAGAAGAGTGATGTTCTCATGTGCTTTGTAGATCTCTCTGGCGATAGCTCTCTTCCTGGAACCGGCCCTTTATCTACATTCTTTCAGGCAGTTAAGGGGGGAGGGAAAAGCTCCTCCTGAGTCTTTTGTTTCTTAAAAATCATCAGCCTGAAATAATCCTCATGCCAAAGAGATACGTTTTGGGGTGGCAAATTCTGCTCCCTTGCACCCCTTTGGGGACTGTATCACCCACGTTGAAATGCATGACATATATGTGTGTCAGTACATATATATATGTACATATGTAGGTATATCTGTATCTATACGTACATACTTATGCACATGTACGTACACTTAGACACTTCTATAAGTGTATGTAGAATGGATGGTATACAGCCGTGAGCCACATCATGATGTTCTGGTCCACGATGGACCACGTAGACGATGGCGGCCCCATAAGATTGGAACCACGAACCGTAGGTGCGCCCTAGGCTATGCCACCCAGGTCTGTGTAAGTCCACTCTGTGATGTTTGCACAATGACAAAATCATCAAATGATGCATTTCTCAGAAGATGTTTTTAAGCAACACACGACTGTGTTTGCATATACGTGTGCGCATGTAGGGGAGGAAACAGTTTTCCTGGACCCTCTGAGGGTCTCTGGCTGGGTCTGAAAACTTAGGTTGACAGAGAGCCATGAGCAGGAGAAAAGCATGCATGTTTATTTGGTATGAGTTTACGAGACACGGGGGTCTTCGTGAGCAAATGAAGACCAGAGGGCACAGTTAGAGCTGAGTCTGTCCTGGCGGGTTTGATGGAGACTGGGAGGTCACGGAGGAACATGGCAGGGTTGAGAGGATGGGGTTCGTGCAGGAAACTCCAGGGAATTCAGCAAAGTCTGTTTGTGAGGATTCTTCTCGTGCCCCCCTGTCTCGGAGATAAGGACGCTCCTCTCCTCCGGGTATGGGGAGGGCACCTCTCACGTGAGGGTCTGATGACCTGGTTCAGGGGAGAAGGTGGGTGAAGGTCAGAGAGACCTTCCTGCTTCTGTCGTTTTCTCCAACTGCTTCTGCTTAAAATATCCAAAATGCCTCATTTGGGGGTAAAGTGTCCTGAACCCCATCATATATATCCAGGTTTCTATCTCTGTCTCTAATCTATCATCTATGATCTATCTGCCTACCTATCAATCTATCTCCACCCATTCTTCCTCATATTTATGTACCTATCATCTATCTATCCATCCATCTGTTAATCATCTATCTATGCAGCTATCAGCTATCGATCTACCTATCCATCTATCTACCCATCCATTCGCCTATCTCCTATCTATCTATCTATCTATCATCAGTAGATCTATGTATCTCCAACCATCCATTCATCATATATGTCTATCATCTATACATTTATGCGTCCATCCATCTGTCAATCATTTATCTATTATCTATCTATCTATATCGATCCATCCATTCATCATATTTATTTGTCTATCATCTATCTATCCATTTACCCATCCATCCATGTATTAATCCTCTATCTATCCATATATCTGTCTGTCCCTCTCTCTATCTATCTATCCATCCATCTATCTATTTATCTATCGAGAGAAGGAGACAGAACACTAATATGAAAAATGCAAACAAATTGGTAAATCCAAGGGACCAATATATGAGAGTTCTTGTACTATTCTTGCAACTTTTCTGCAAGTTAGACATTATTCCAAAATAAAAAGTGCTTCTTTTAGCACAGCATCTGCATTATCTTTTTTTATCTTCTCTCTAATTCTCTGTGGACTTAGGGTCTCCAAACTGCTTTTTCAACAATTAGCGTTATCTCCAATGATGCTGCGGCAAAGAGGAGTTACACAGTTATATCTTAAACAGACAACCCCCGATGTGTGGAATAGCGTGGATCCCTGGTCTGAGGCCGAGGGTCCCTGCCCAGCGACCGTCCACCCTGCGGGCCCCCCGGGCAGCCCCATCCAGCACTTGAGGCCGGGATCAGTTAGAAACACCCTTGCCATCTTGAGATCGATTGGAAATCCCAGTGTTGTGTCCTGATCTGTCATTAAACCGGGTCTTCCCAGGTCTGCAGCCGTGCTATTGATTTTCAGACCAGAAACTAAGGATGCCGCATTTATCCCTATTTAGTTCTCCCCTGATGTCCTCAGCCCCCGGGTCGGGCTGACCAGAGGCTGTCCCCACGGCTGTGAGCTGACCCTCCCTGGGCTGGGCCACCCACATCCTCGGCCCAATGCTTCCTCCAGGTCAAGACCCCCAAGGCAGAACACATGACGTTTTATCTTGGCGATTGTCTTAAGAACTCCCAAGGATTTTAGAATGTGCCTTCTCTTCAAAGACAGAAAAGAATTTACAATGATGACCATGAAGAAATTCAGGAGATGTCCCCCAAAAATGTGCAGTTTTGGTGCATTCATTATTTTGAGCTTCAGGCACTTGAAAACCTGCAGATACAGAGACGTCTTTTCTGAATTATCTGCCTAATGTTCCCCCAAAAGGAACCCAGTTGTCACCTCTGAAGAGTGTCGTCAACCTGGAAGATTGATTCTTGTCAGAGGAGAGGGGCCTTGATGTCGACCCCACACCACACAGACTTTGTCACAAACTGTCACCACTCACAGCTTTTTTGGGTATTCACATTTTTGCCTGTGATGCCGCCATGCACATAATACTAATAAATTTGTGTACATTTTCTCCTGTTAATTTGCCGGTTGTCGCTTTATTTCACAGACCCAGGAGGGCAGAGGGGAAGTCTTTCCTCCCCCACAACCGTGTCCTGGGTCCTACAGTGGATCTCAAAGAGCCTTGAAGGCTGACATCGAATACAGCGTATTCTCTGAAAACAGTAAAGTTAGGTTAGAAACTGATGACAAAAAGATAACAGGAAACAAAACCCATGTTTGGACATTTAAAAATATCCATCTGAATTCAGAGGATAAAGATGAAATCACAGTGGAAATGTTTTTTTAAAGTGTTTTTAGATTAAATGACCAGAGTGGTCACTTTCAAAAGCTATGGGTTTCGAGTAAAGCAGGACTTAGAGGGAATTTTATTGCATGAACTGCATGGATTATAATAACAAGAGGCATTAATGAGCTGAGTATCAACCTCAAGGAGTTAGAAGAAAAAAAACAGTAAAATTAAATCTAAGAATGTATTAGGAAGGAAATATTGAAGAGAAAAAATACATCCAAAAGTAAAATTGTGTTCTTCAAGAAAACTGACAAAATGGATAAACCCTTGGGGAGAGCCACTGTGAGAAAGAGAGAAAAAAGAAATGTGGTGATAGATTGAAATTAGTATTTGGGTGGTGAACATGATGTAATCTATGCAGAAATAGAATAAAATGATGTACACCTGAAATTTATACAACGTTATAAACCAATGTTACTAAAATAAAAAGAATAAATAAATTAAATAAAGTCCTAACAAAAAAAGAAATGGCCATATCAGAAATGTAAATAGGAGAAGAAACAGACAGGAAGATGTAAACATTAGAATTGGAAAAGAAAATGATCATTATCAGCAGCTAAATAATTGCGTGTCTAGGAAATGCAAAACAATCTAAAGATCAATGAATTCCCACGAGAGTTTGTTCGGCAGGAGCTGAAGACAAAATCAATATATAAAAATCGCTTGTTTCCACTCACTAGCAAGAAAAAACATGTTTAAAACGTTGAAGAACAGATGCTATTTATGACAACATAAAATCAAGGACCGAAGAAAACATTGCAACCAAAGATGGGAAAGACCTTGGACAGGGAAAAGTGTCAAAAAGTTAGCTGAGACTGAGATAAAGGAAAAGACGATACACGTGCCTATGGGTTGAGAGGCTCCGTATTTTAAAGAGTTGCTTTTCTGCAGTTTCGTCTGCAGGTCTCACCAATTGCAATCAGAATTTCAGCAGGTTTTTCTGCTGCATCCCACAAGCTGTTTATAGGTGTGTATGGCCGTGCAGAAGGGTCCAGAAGAGCCGTCGACACTCGAAAAAGGAAATGAGGGAACGGGGGAGGAGGAGGGAAAAAAAAAAAAGACATGCAGGGTACCAGACAGTCGATGCCCACTTGATTCTAGAGCTCGAATAATTAAGTCCAGGGGCCACGGGGCGGGATCTGGAATGAAACCCGCAGACAGTGAGGGTCCAGGACGGACGCGTGGGTTAGGGACGTGATGTGGCAGGAGGGGGCGCTGGGGACACAGGGGGACGGCGGCCTTTGCCCGAATGACGTGCGTCCCCACCTCCCACCGCAGGCAGAACCTGAAGGCCTGGCGGGTTATAAACCTCAGTGCAAGTGGCAAACCATCAAGGGTAAAGCTCCAGAGAGGGAGATTTCTGTATATAAGGATGTAAAAGTACTAAAAATATGGGAAAAAACGGTCGGTGAAGTTCTGCCCGGCCAGAGGGCTCCAGGCACCGTGAGAAGGGGAGAAAAAAGCTGGGTTCCTGCCACAGTCGTCCCCAAGACCATCCCCACGCTTCGGTCGCCTGTCTGATGTGTTTCTTGCTTCCCCGGAGAAGACAGCCCCGTGGAATCCTCCGTGTGTGGTGTTGCAGCATCATTTTATGTTTCGGATCGTGTTAATGTTATTTGATCATTTTGTTATTGGAATTATTTTACTTTCTTTGGGGGACTTTTTGGCTCAGTTTTAGTAGAATGTCCCACTCGACTTTTGCAGGAATGTGCTGGTTCTCGGGATCCTGCCTCCCCGCTGTCACCTCCAGGCTCCCTGCTGGCCCTCACTTAAGCCCCAGGACGCAGGAAGGCGGCCGCCCCTCAGCCCTCCTCCGGGCCAAGGGTCAACGGACCCTGCTTCCTGCAGAGGAGAAAACAGGTCCACAGGAAGGTTTTGTTTCTTTCTTTCTTTTTTAAGAAACCCCAAATACCTTGGACTGGACCCACGAAGAATGGAGACACTTAAACACACATTTTAAGTGTTGGCTTCCGTTCTGGGCTCCTTTTTCTGTCTTTGGACCTCGTGAGGACCCCCTCTCAACCCCAGACGTGGCGTGAAGATTACTTTAAGCCGAAGACGTTTGAGATTTAACAGATGCTGAAAAAAAGCCTTGGAGCTTCTCTCATGGGGCCAAAAGCAGGAACTCGTGGGAAAGAAGGCTCCGTAAATTTCCTCTTCAGGCGGGTCTGCTCCCAGAGCTCGGAAGGCCATAAAACCTACCCCAGATCCTTCTCCAGGGAGTTGACGGCCCCGAAGGAGATGGACCACACACATCCGTATAGACAGACAGCATCACAGACTTTCTTATCTCTTGTTTGTTCTCGGAAAACCCACTTATCTTTCCAAAAAGTCACTCATGTTCCTGTAAGTGCCCTCACCTAGTCAGATGGTACGGAAGCCCCAAATTATAACCACCCCTTTCATTTACTCGCAAGGGGACCAGAACACACCACCCCGAAATGCACTTCTTCGGTCCGTGAATTATTTTGAGCTAAAGGCTACTGATGCCAACAGGGCACAAGTTTTCCTTTTGTCAAGAAAATGTACATTTATGGAGGAAATGTCTATTCGAAGTGAAGGAGAGGCCTCTTAACAACCCTTGTCAGTGGAGATAAGCGCTGACTGGAGTTTGCAAAACAAACCCTACTAAATACCCTGATTCACCATATTTTCCTGGTCACCTTCCCATAACATCCTCTCTCGCCTGAAAGCCCAGATTCTCTTTTCCTCTGTTTAACCTAAAATGGTGCATAAGCCCATTCTAACCACCCCTTGGAGTCACTCATCTCTGGGTGCTCGCATGTGTAAGCAGGATGCCCTGCTAATACACTTCTGTTTGATTTTTTCTTGTTAACCTGTCTGGCCAATTTTATTTACAGGGTCCCACCCAGGGAACAAAAGACGAGCAGGGGGAACTTTTTTTCTGTCTACCCACATCACTGAATTCTCTTGTATGTAGGCACCTTGCATGCACTAATCAACTCTGGATTTTTTTTTCCTCTTGTTAATTTGCGTTTTGGTGGTTTAATTGACAGGCCTCAGGTACTGAACTTAAAAGGGTAGACAAAAAATTTTTCCTCTCCCACAGTTCCAACCTCACTCTAGAACTATCATTACGTGAAGAGTTCTCTTAAGGACCAGTTGGAAGCAGAGAATGCTGCAGCTATCCAGTCCTCCTCGAGACCAGATTCCTGGGCATTGTCCCAAGCACCTCATCTGCCTATAAACATTGGGAGCCAGGAGCCTGGATTCCTGGGGGACTCTTAGGTGGCCACATCTTTGTCCTTTCATCTGGGACCAGTGGTTGCCATGCCTGAGTAGTGTTCTGTGTACTCACTTGAAAGGTCTTTCTCCTTGTGGCGTGGGGTGATGCCAGCTTCATGCCACCATGAGCTGTGGGTGTTCCTTCTTGAGTCTTTCTCCATGGACCCCCATCTCCCTATGAAAGCTGTAGTCTCACTTCAGAGGCACATGCTGGGTTAGGGCCCAGGCATGAGTTTTTGTCTCCCTGTGTCTGAGGGATGAGACATCACGGGGCCCCCGGGCATCTTGTTGCTGCTTACAGCATCTTGCAAGATTTTCCAGAACAGCCACTGTCTTGATTTCCTGGGTGGCGGTAACAAATGACCCCACACTGGGAGCTTAAAACCAGAGGAATTCATCCTCCCCGAGTCCTGGAGACCAGACGTCTGAGATGAAGGGGTCTCAGGGCCGCGCTCCCTCCACAGGCTCCAGGGGAGGGTCCTTCCTGCCTCTTCCAGCTTCTGGGGCTCCAGGCGTCCCTGGGCTGGTGGCCGCCTCCCTCCCATCTCTGCCTCCGTCTCCACGTGGCTCCTCCCCTGTGTCTGTGTCTCCTCTTCTGTCTCTGATGAGGACACTGTCATTGGATTTAGGGCCTCCCTCCTCCAGGACGCTCTCATCTCCATCCTTCACTTAATCACATCTACAAAGACCCTATTTCCACACAAGGTCCCGTTCTGAGCTTCTGGGTGGATGTGAATTTGGGGGGGACCCTGTGAATGCACTGCAGCGTTCGATGAAATACTTCACTTTCGACCATTCCCATTTTCTTGAAGCAAGGCTAAGCTCACAAGGTCACTTTGTTTAGTTGAAGTCACCAGCTGGCTGAAGCGGAGGAGATTTGGTTCTTATTTAATAAATATAACACTTAATAAGTATAATATTTAATGTAATTTAGTAAATTTATATATTAAATTTGATAATATAAATAGCAAAATACATAACCAAAACCATTACTGGGGATGCCTTAGCAGGAACTATTCAGTACATAAGGAAGTACTTTTAATACTAACTTAATAAATTTAATAAGTACAAATAGCAAAATAAATAACCATTACTGGGGATGCCTTAGCAAGAAATATTCAGTGCAAAATGAAGCAATATTTAATACTTATTTAATAAATTAAATAAATATAACAAAATAACCAAAAATATTTAATAAATTTAATAAATATACATAACAAAGTAAATAACCAGAAACCATTATTGGGGATGCCCTAGCAAGAACTATTCAGCACACAACGAAGTGGCCGCAATACAGAAAAAGAAAAAAAATGAGAAGTGGAATTGCGGGCGAACCACGCCACAGGCACTCAGCGAGGGGAAATATTCTCATGCCTTCCTCTCCGTCTGTGGTGGTGGGGAAGATGAATCGTTTTCAAAAATGCATTCAAAATAGGATTTTGGAAAAATGCAACCACAGAATCTTACGACAAAGTGACAAAACAGGCGATGGGGACGTTCCAAGGACGTTTTGAACCGGGAGAGGCGGGCGGGTGGAAGGCGGCGTCGGCCTCGGTGATGAAATTGTGGAAACTCGAAGCCACGGTTTCGAGTCTGCGCTGGAGGCCCGGCTGGGTCAGAACAGAAATGGGTTCAGAGACACAAAAACGGACGCCTGATTCAGGAGGCACCCGACGTCCGTGGAGAAGATGCTATTCCATACGGTTTCGTCTGATTCATTGGGCATTTAGGAAAACTCTGTTTTTACTTTACCCCACACCCAAAAAGTAAATCGTAGATACATGAAAGACTTAAAACTTTCACTGCAGTGTAAAGAAACAAGAAACCAGCAGGAAACGCTGAATATTTCAGAAATCTTTGAATTTGCTCATTCTTTCCAGGTTTAGAATCAGTGGAAGATAAAACCAACAGTACAAAAATGATCCAGACGTGTCTGCGTTCACGTGAAATATGGCTGCACGTGCAAAATCAGCATCAATAGAATTAAATGACCAAAATGTGTGCCAAAAATAAGAGACACACAGTTAATACTTATACAAGGCTCATCACTTTAAATGTCTGAACAGCAGTGTGTTAAGAAACATAAAAGAATATAAACAGCGAATAAATATTTGAAAAATAAATCTGGACTGCCTAGCGAACGAAATACAGACTAAATTCTCAAAAAATGCCGTTTTCCACTTTTGGGGTCGTCTTTTTTAACAGAGAGGCCCCAGCACCAGTGAGGGCTGTTCCACGCGGACCAGGGAGACGGGAGGGGAAATCAGATCCGAATTTTGGGAAGGAATTTAACATATAAATTGGAGAAAGTCTGAAATAAAGACAGCTATTGAAGAAACGTGTTTATTAAGTCAACTGTGGATGGCAGATACATTAGAAATCATTTTAGTGCCAAGCGATTTTCAGAAACAAGATTTCTCAAAATAGGTCCCTGGGAATGGGGGTTTCAGCACATTTTAATATAAATGTTACACAAAACAGGATCTCCCTGGTAAAATAAATTTGAACTATCTCTAAAATGCAAGACTTCTCAGAGCCTTTCAGTGCTGATTCGTACTTTGAATCTCCAAAAGGTCATTAAGGTAGATAAGGCCTATAAAAGTTGTTTGATCTGGTCTCATCACCCCGCTTTTTGGATAAGCTCCTTGGAACCCCCTTGGGATCTCCGAGCTACTCGTTAAGACACGTGACGGGGAGAATTGTCATGTTGGCATCCCCTCTACTCCATCAGAGGTCAAGGAGCCTCCTGCACGGGCACAGCATCCTCTGGGAGGCGGGGCTGGTCACGTGACCTGTGCTGGCCAATCACAGCCCCCCGGGCCCTGCCGCAGAGATTGGTCCAGGAGCAGAGTTCCTCTGTGAGGCTGGAGAACCGGCCGCGGGGACGGCCTCTCTGCCCCGCTGACACCGGCAGTAACGGCCACGGGGACCTTGAGTGACGGTGGCTGCCTTTCCTGTGCCCTGGAGGAGGCTGCCCTGGGCGTGAGGCCAGCAAGGAGACCACCAGGGGCCACAGATGAGGACAAACGCTGTGGAGAACGTGGACCAGGATACTGTGACTGCGTGAGCACAGGTAGATAGATAGAGAGATGATTGACTGACAGGTAGATAATACACACATATATACATGATAGATACACACAAAGTGTGGTAGATCAATAGACAGGTGTTAGATAGATGGATACATGATGGATGGATGGATAGATAGACAGACAAATAGATGGATAGATAGATCATAGATAGATGGATGACAGAGAGATGGGTAGATAGATAGATACATGATGGATAGATAGATAGATAGATAGACAGACAGACAGAGGAGATTAGGTAGATGGATAGAAAGATGATAGACCAATAGATAAGTAGATATAGATGATAGATAAAATGCATCAGATAGGTTAAAGCTACATAAATATAGATATAGATATAGATAGATGTATACATATAGACAAATGATAGATTGATAGGTTGACATAGATGATAGATAAGATGAGATATACAAATGGTAGATAGATGCATAAATACATAAATATGCAGATATAGATCAACGATCGATAAATTGATATAGAAGATAGACAAGGTAAATGAGCTATACCTACAATAGACACATAGAGACATAGGTGTAGATTGGTGATAGATAAACAGATGATAGACAGGCAGATAATGGATCGATCGATAGATAGATGATTGATAGATATGGATATAGAGATAGAGATATATAAATTCAGAGTTGGTCTTGCTCCTTAGGACCGTGAAATGTGACAAATACATGCGGTTATCAAAATTATGTTTATAAACAACACTTTTTAAAACATGCAGGGATATGTTTTTCACAACATTAAAGGGAAAAAGGCAATCTTGAAAACCATAGGTACAATGTCATCGCAACCATGTTAAAATAACCATAAATTTTTAAACTACAGGTAAGGTTCTGCTGCTTTAAATTTCTCACAATTTAAATGAGCACACACGGCTTCCACAGTCCTCAAAGAAGAAGGTGCACGGGTGTCAAGAAATCCACGCCCCGGGCGCGGGTGTCACATGCTTTAGTGCGGAGCCGAGAAGGGCGTAGGGGACCCAAGACCTTCCGTGGGTTCCAGAGGCGACGTTGACAGCCGGGAAGCAGCAGACCGGAGTGAGGGAGTTTCACGATTTCTGGGAGCCAGCGAGCCCCGCTGTCTGAGGTTATAAGCACACGCTGCTTTTGGATAAATACGCAGAGTGGGGTGTGGAGGTGAAAGGGGACGGGACACCCGAGCTGGAGGGGATGCTGTGCGTCTCCACCCAGCCCACGTTCGCTGGGTTCTTCTGTCGTCCTCGCAGAAGGGTCCCTGCCACTCCCGCTCTGCATCCTGTGCTCGGGTGGACCTCAGGCTGGGTCCCACCCGGCAGGCGGCGTTCCCCAAATCGGGAGGAGACGGGATGGTGACAACCTGGGGGGGCGGTACCCAGGCCAGAACGGGAAACGGGGATCGGCAGAGCGGACGGGGAATTCACGCCCGCTTCCAGAATCGAACTCGTGCCCAGGAGCCAGGGCAGGGTGGGAAAGCCGAGCTGAGCTCAGAGACGCCCACGCCCCACGGTCTGGAATGCACCTTTGGGAGATGCAATTGAACCCAGGAGGTGAAGACGGGGTTAACGGGTTTTCCAGGTTGAGAACGTCCAGAGAGTCTTAGCTTCTGTTTATTGTCTTGCCATTCGGTGCTTCTGACGATTGCCACCTGTGACATTCCACTGTCCCGGGGAGGAGGGCTGGGGACAGCGATGAATTTATCCGCAGTGACGTGGCTTATGGTGCTGGGTGAGCGCCAAGGTCTCCGGCTGGTTCCTTATGGCAGGGACCCCCAGGTGCTCCCAGAGCCGTTCTTCCATCATCTTCCACCCCGACAGCGTCTGCAGCTGGGTCTACAGCTCCCATTGTGGGTAAAGTTTGCAGGGCACAGAGATGTGACCGATGAGAGGGCAGCTGCGGGAGGTGGCTCCCTCCTGGCCCCGATGCTCCGGGCTTGAGCTGTCTCCTTCCCCGTGAAGATGGACGCAGCAACAAGACGGTAGGGTCGACCAGACAGAAGGAGCCAGGCTTTTGCTCCAGGATGCCTACATCCAGCCTGTCACAGAAGGGAGAAAGCAGTGTCACCCTTGGGTCAGCGCCTTCTGTTCCTGTGGCTTCCGGGGTCACGGTAGGGTGGAGAGAGGCTGTAGGGAACGCATGTCGGCTTTTACACACCTCACTTTGGAATGGACACACGTCCGTGTTTCTTCTGCTCACAGCCCACGGACCACAAACGTCAGGAGCCCGTGGGGCGTGTGGGGTGGACCGTTCTGCCTCAGAGGGCGAGCTGCCCATCACCATCTGTAGTCATCGCTCTGGGGCTCCCCCTCCCTCTGTCCCTCCTCAAGACGTTCCTTATGCCTGAAGGAGCTGGACCCAGGAGACAGACGCAGAGATGGTCAGGCCAATGTCACAATAACTCAACCCAGTCGTGATGGTTAGTCTTCTGGGTCAGCTCGGCTGGGCCGCGGGGTGCCGAGACATTTGGGAAAACGTTATTCTGGGTGCGTCTGCGAGGCTGTTTCTGGATGAGATGAACGTTTAAATCAGTAGACTTTCAGTAAAGCAGATGGCCCTCCCCACTGCGGGTGGGCCTCGTCCAATCAGTTGAAGGCGTGAACAGAAGAAAAAGACAGGCCTCCCCCAAGCAAGAGAGAAATCTCGAACAGACGGTCTGTGGACTTTCTCGGCGGTATTGGTTCTCTCTGGCTCGCCGGCCTGCTCTCTACCATGCAGATTTGGGACTTGTGAGCCTCCATAATCGTGTGAGCAATGTCCTTATAATAAATCTCTTTCTCTCTCTATATATAGATCCTATTGGTTCCGTTTCTCTGGAGCATCCTGACTGACGCGCCAGCATGCATTTATTTCTGCTCACGTCGTGAAGCTCGTGCCTGCATTATGAAACCTCCGATGTTGTCACCCACACAGGAAAATGCAACGGGGGCATACAGATTGAAACAAACCAGCAAAACCGAAAGTGTGATTATTTCCAGATAATGCGATTGTCTACGTCGAAAATGTCCCAGGGCTGCAGACCAGCTATTAGCCAATCTGCGGTAGAAAAGCAACAACTAATTAGACATTTGTGAAAGGAGACTCGTGTTTAAAGGTCCACAAAAGTAATAAAGGGCCCAGGAAGAAATTTAACGAAAGATGTGCAAATCCTTTATTGAGGAAATTATATGTTTTTACAGAAAGGCAGAAGAGACGTACACAAATGGAAAGATATACCCTATCTGTAGGTGGAGAGGGTCAGAGATTCATTTAATGAATTTCTAGTGAAATCTAAGTGGAGTTTCCCTGGGACGTAGATTCGCTTAACAAATTTCGGGTTAAATGCAAAAAGGGTTTCCTGGGACATTGAAATGGAGTTTTCCTGGGACCCTGAGACTCATATAAAAGAAAAAAAGACCAACACATTTTTGAAAAAGCAAAAAAGAAGAGATGATAGAGATTTATGCTACCAAATATTAATATATAATCTCAAGTGATTTTAAATACAAAGGATTGGGGGTCACGAAATAGACAAATACTCCAACAAAAGAGAAATACATCCCCATGTAAATGGGAAACCCGGGCGTGGCAGAGACGGCATCACCGCACGGCGGGAAAAGGACGGATACCTCAGTGCATGGCGATGCACAATCGGCTATCCACAAAAAAAAAAATCAAATAAAATTAAATATCTGTGATAGGGATAAGGTTGGCCCCAAGGACCTTCTCACCCTGAAGCCACACCCATGGATATGGTGCATCGCTTGGCAAAGACTTTGCAAAGTAATTAAAGTTTCCGTTCAATTGCATTGAAGGTAGGGAGACTGTGGTACCCAAGACGACCGCACGAGCCCTTAAAAGCACGAGAGGAAGGTGGGGAGTTTTAAAGCACAAGAAAAAACTGAATTCTGCCAACACCCTGGATGATTTTGGAAGTGGATGCTTCCCCGGAGCTGCAGAGAGAAAGGCGGCCCTGGATCTCGGGCGCGTGAGCAGACCCGCAGCTCTGCAACCCTGCATCCACGCACGCCAGGAATTCTGAGATGCAGAATGCGTCTCGTTGTGTGTTGCTACATATGGGATAATTTGCAGCTAGCCGACACAGTGCCTCACTTACAGTTTGCATATGAAAATATCTGGATAGAATCAACACATACTCATCAATAGGAAATTATTATAACTTATAGGGGGAAAATTAAGAAACAGTTTATGGCATGGGGAGAGGGGAAGATCGCTTAAATGAAACAGCAGGACTTCATTCTGTAAAGCAAAAGGCATCTAGAAGGCAGGTAGCATCGTTATCTCCCCCGATTTGGGGAATTCAGATCTTGAACAACCATCTAGGGAACGTAAAAAATATCCTATTATATGCGAACAAGTGGAAAGACCTCAGTGCAGGCTGTCAGTCAACACCATTCAGATTTTACGTTTGACTGAATCCAGGGAAGTCTGTGACCGGCCAGGATTCCTAAGACGTGAGTGAGCACGAGACACCCGATGTCTGTACGGAAAACACAATCTTCCTAGGATACGTTTACGACCCTTTTCTCCTCCAAGGGGTTTCGGAGGCCAACACTCGCACGCAAACGATGCACAAATGAAAAAGTCCTTAACCTCGGCTGAAACGGGGTTACCGAATCCCGTATTTCCAGCTTGATGGGCGGGGACCACCCAGACGTGGATCCCGGGCAAGGAGCCGAGGATAATTGCAAATTCCCTCTCGACGGAGATCTCGGTCTCGCCTGCCCAGGAACGTCAACAGAGGAAGGGGCAGCCAGGATCTCAGCAAATAATGAAATAGGAAATCGCTTGCCGGCTTGCGATAAAATTTAAGTGTTTGCAGGGGTGCACGCACACAATGATCTGGGGTTTATAGAACGTGCATATCCAAGGGCAGGCCTGCAACTTGGTTTTGACTCGAAGAACTTCGTAAAAAGCGATTTTGACATAAGAATTGGAGTCCGTCCACCCGTGAACCTCAGCACCTCTTAAATTAGTGGGTTTTTTTGGCAGGCGTACAAAGGTATAATGTGTAACCTTTAAATATTCATCTTAGGGGATTTTTTTTAATTGAAGAAAATGTGAAAATGTAGCAGGCAGCAATGCTAACAAAACACAGACGTTTTTACGACGTATTTTTCCAAAATAACCAGAGGCACCTCGTGAGGCCTGTCTAAAGTCTGGACATTTTTTTTCCTACTAAAAATCTAATTGCTTCTCGTGCATAATTTAAGCCCCCACAGAAAGCATCGTCCACTCCGGGCCTCCCGGGCGATGGGGTCTGACAACGTGGGCTTCCAAATGTGGACAGAGCTTTTCATTAAAATGAGGACCGATGTGTCCCCAGGGTTTCTGAGCATGTGTTTTTATGGCTAAATTCTGGACGCACATAAATGCCGAGCAACCGTAATTTGAGCACAGCGTACACGTCGTGAAACTGGTTTCTGTGGATTCTGGGCTTAAGCTGAGGAAGGAATTTCATGAGAAGGATGGGGTTCAGGGTTGGAGAAAGGAATCAGACACGTGGAAAGATGGGGCGGTGGGATGAACATGGAGGTTTTGGACTGGAATTGAGGTTTTATCAGTGTGCAAGTGGCCTGGGGCGGCTGTAACAAAATATAGAAAACTGGGTGGTTGAAACCACAGGAATCCATCCTCCCCC
>CM053558.1:98490788-98503345 GCA_028646465.1 Rhinoceros unicornis | reverse complement strand
GGTCGCAGGGCCGCGCTCCCTCCACAGGCTCCAGGGGAGGGTCCTTCCTGCCTCTTCCAGCTTCTGGGGCTCCAGGCGTCCCTGGGCTGGTGGCCGCCTCCCTCCATCTCTGCCTCCGTCTCCACGTGGCTCCTCCTCTGTGTCTGTGTCTCCTCTTCTGTCTCTGATGAGGACACTGTCAGTGGATTTAGGGCCACCCCCATCCAGGACGCCCTCATCCCCATCCTTCACTCAATCACGTCTGCAAAGACTCGATTTCCAAATAATGTCCATTCACAGGTTCTGGGGGCCAGGACTTGGGCATGTGTTTATTTTGGGAGGGGGGTGCACCATTCAATCTCCTACAGGAGCTTGGTGAATCTCAAAATGACTTAGGTATAGGGGGGAAAATGGGGAAAATCTTTCTTCTACCTTCTTAAGTTCAGTGCCTGGGACCTGTGAATTAAACAGACAACTCACAAATGAAAAAGACAGATTCACAGGAGAAAAGGCTTATTTCATATTCACAAGAGAGGAGGTGGTCACAGAATAGTAGTGAAAGCCCCAAAGAGATGATTAGACTCAGGGGCTTATATGCCACTTTAACAAAAATTCGTAAAGTGTGGAGAAGAGACCAGACGAAGGAGAAGACGTGCGAAGTCGGCTAGGAAATGCAGGATAAATCGGGGTTGCTCAGTAGTTTGTTACGCAGACTCAAGTCCTGTCAGGTGACAGGGGCTGTCTCTGGAGTTAGAAGAAAGTGGGGGAAACTTAATCCTTAATAATCAACGTGAAATTGTAACTTTTAATACATAGACATAAGGCTAAATTGTAAATAAATAATATTGAAGTATATTTAAATTAAACTATATATAGTTAAATTAAATGTAAAATTTAAATGCTATCTGAAATATACATCCATATGTAAACTATATATGTGTGTATGTATTTTACACACACCATATCTACATGTAATATATTATATAATTATATGTTTCTGTTTGTATATATATATATACACACATGCATACAGACACATACACATATATATATATATTTTTATTTTCCCTAACTCTGCTTTTCTAGAAGACCTAGAGGCACTAACCTTCCAGCATCCAGATCTCAGTTTCTAAGTATCATTTCCACCACGGGAATCAAGAATAAATGAATAAATACATAGGAGAGAAAGAAAAGCTGTTTCTAATAGTGGAATTTCGACTATTAATGCAGAAGGGACCGAGTTGGAAAAGCATCAATCAGTGGGTGGAATTCGATGAGGAACAGGATGCTTCTCTGATCCCCAAGCATCTTACCCACCAAATTGCTTATAAATTACCAAGGGGGGACGGTGACTTTACGGTGGAGAAAGCGGGCACGGGGCACCTCACGAAGGGACCACCGTCAACGTCTCCAGTGACAAGACGGAAGGATGTCACGTGGGTCTCGGTGGGGTCCCCCGAGAAGGACCCATCGCCCCGTCATCTTCCCGCCCAAGATCTCAAGTTGAATTAATCTGCTGAATCGAACAAACAAATGGATCTAATCATGAGAAAATATCAGACACACCCAAACCGGGGCGCGTTCTCCAAAATAACGGCCCGAGCTCTGCAAAATCTCCCAGACGCAGAGAGACGCACAAATGGCTGCGGTTTACGGGAGGGAAAGGCGACATTCATCATCTCAGATTAGATCTCAGGCTGCGGAGAAAACAGTCATAGAGGATGCTCTCGGGACCGTGGAGGAATTTTGCGTATGGATTAGGTGACAGATTGTATCGGTGTTAGATTTCCTGATTTTAATAATCGTACCGTGAACACGTAGAGAAGGTCCTTTTCTCGAGAAATCTGCAGTGAGGCGTCGAGGGGAAGAAGGGCATCCAGTCTGCAGCGTCTTCTGAAATGACTGGTTTGGAGAAAGCGACACGAATGCGGGTAAATCAGAGATGCAGGAGAGAAAGGACAAGGCAACAGCTCAGGAGGCCCCTGCCCTGCTCTTGCAACACTGCACAAGTTTTAAAATAAACTAAAATGATATGTTACAGGAAAATAAAGTCGTAATGTTGAAAAAGAGTGGAACATTTAGTTTCACCAAGTATTTCCTGTAGCAAAATTTGCATGGAGTTTGCACCATCCTGGTCTGGCGTTTGTGGGAGACAGAACGTGGGGCACGTCCTCGACCACAAGGATAAGACGCTCCGCCCCGATGAAATCAGGGCCACCCCACAATGGCCCGTGAATCCCAGGAGCGGGGCTGGGACACCGAGGGCCCCGTGGGGCCTTATAACTGTGGAGGGAATCAGAATTTGCCGCCCCATCCTGTGCCACTTGGGCATGAGGATTATTTTGAGCTGAAGGCCATTGAGAATCAACAGATGCAGAAAGACGCCTTCTCGGAACTCCCTTATCTGATAAAAAAGAAAATAAAGCTGCCATACATTCCCTCTTCAGGGTAGATCTACTCCAGAAGGGAGAACTCAAATAAAATCGACCCCAAATCCCTTCTGCAGGGAGGTTTATAGCCCCAAAGGAGAAGGAAAGACTCCTCATAGCTGTATAGACGAACGTGATCACACATTTTCCTATTTCTCCTTTGTTGTCCTAAAAACCCATTTGTCTGTCCTAAAGAAACCTATTTGTTCTTCCCATAAAAGCCTTTTCTCGCCTCCTTTTCCTGTACAAAGTTAGGTATACAAGCCTGTATCTACCTTCAAGTCATGAATGAGCCAGCTCCTGTACGCATACGAATAAACCTTTTTCTCCTGTTAATCTCTCTCTTTGTCAGTTTAATTTGCTCACCCCCAGAACTCAACATAAGAGGGTGGAGAAAGGTTTTTCCTGAACTTAAGAGGGTGGAGGAAGTTTTTTCTCCACTACGACTGCGGTGAACACAGAGTTTATGAAACAAAACCAATTCCATTGCTCCTAGGAGTGGAATTGCTGGATCCTATAATAATACTGTGTTTCTCTTTTTGAGAACCCACAAACAGTTTTCCACAGTGGCTGCACCATCATTTTCCCACCAGCCGTGTATGAGGGTCCCACTATCTTCACATCTTCACCAATGCTTGTTATTTTCCAGTTTTTCAAAAAAAAAATGATGATTATAGGCATCCTCGTGGGTGTGAAGTGGTATCTCACGGTAGTTTTGATTTGCATGTATTTGCCCAGAACAGGCAAATCCGCAGAGACTGACGGCAGATTCGTGGTTCTCAGGGCCCGGGGGAGGGGGATGGGGACTGTCTGCTGACGGGGACGGGGTCTCCTTTTGGGGTGATGAGACTGTTCTGGAAATAGATAGTGTTGATGACTGCACAATACTGTGGATGCATGAAACGCCTTGAACTTTACACTTTAAAATCGTGAATTTTACTTTGAACGAATTTCATCTCCATTTTTTGAAAAAGCAAAACAAGTCACCGCCGTTGGCTGTCTGAAGGTGCCTCTCCTCTGGCTGAGTCAGCGGGCGCGACCTCGTGCCTTTTCTTGGAAGTTCTTTCTGTTTTCTTTGAAAAGAGGCAAATCAACAAGAAACCTTACGGATTCTGTTCTATCCGCCTTGTTCGGAGAACAGGCGTGTGTGAACGGCTCAGGAGCCCCGGAGAGACCACGGCCCCGGGATGTGGGGCCGCGGGGACCGGGGTGGGAGGGTGTCTCGGACCCCAAGCCAAAGGGCTTTCGAGGAAGTGGCACGAATCTGGGGGACACCATTCAAGCCACGGCACCCTCACGTTGAGTGACAGCCCTACAGATATCTGCTCAGCAAATAACTGGCCAATTTCTTCTGACGTTTAGCACGACAGTTAATTCACGTGTCTTCCCAAAGCTCTCTCGAGTGTGTGATAATCTCCCTTCAGGAGGGTTTTATGAAAATCTGTCTGGGTCACTAACTGTTGGACATACTGATGAAAAGTACGGGCCTTCTCGATAGAAAAAGGGGCGTGGGAACTGGTCCGCGGTTTGTGTCCTGGAGGCTGATGGTGACCACTGGTCGGCCGGCGTCCTCGTCTGTGGAGCTGAGAGACGGATGGTGGCCTGGCTTCCTGGCTGTGACCCCGGGGAGGTCGTGTCCCAGTTTTCTCCACGTCCCCGTGGGGCTGTGGACGGCACGGGACGGAGGGAGCCTGAAGCGGTCTCCTCGGGGTGCCCAGAGCACGAGGAAGAGTCGACGCTGTTCCCTCGTCCCCTAGGAGGACGCAGAGGCCAGACGACGGACGGGGGCCAGGAGGCCACCGAGGCCCGTGCATGACACGGGGAGGGACTCTGCCGCAGCATCGGGACCGCCAGAAGGAGGCCGCGTCGGCAGGGGTCCCCACGGAAGGGCGGCCACCTCGAGACCCCGGTGCACGGTGCACACGCCACGGACGCAGGTGTGGACAGGGGCACAAGAGCCGGGCTCTGGACGCTGGACCACGAGGCCCCGTGCGCCCGGCCGGGGACTTGGCCAGCTCCCCCGGGGCGAAGATGTGAGACGGGACAACCCGCAGGAGCCACGGCAGTGAACCCGAGAAACCACGTCTGCTCAGAACAGGATGTGATGTCGTGTTTCTGCCCTCAAGTGAAAGGACGTGGAGGGAGACGGACTCGCGCTGCGTTTCAGAGTTTGGTCCGGAGCAGCGTGGACTCAGCCTTTCGTGTCAGATGCAAGACGGGGGGCGGGGGTGCCCTCCTGGGAGCCTGAGATGCCCCCTTTTGGGGAAAAATCTTGTGTCTCTACTCACAACGCTGCTGGCACCAAAAGGAGGGTGTCCACACCAAGTGGTTCTCGATTCTCTGTGGACACCGGCTGGGCAGCGTGCAGTTCCGTGCAGACCCCGGAGACAAGGCCCGAGCCCCACAGGGCTGCCCCCTTCAGCCAGAGGCAGGGATGCACAGGGCACGTTGTAGGGGGTGTGGGGCTCCTCTGCGCCTCCGGGTACCACCCTCCCAGCATCTCAGTGGTCGCCAACCCAGACGCTGGCCAAACCCCTTTATTTAGGACTTTTTTTTTGTGGAGGTTCCATTACGGGGGCGTGATTGATGAAATCGTTGGACGTTGGTGATTAATTCAAGCTGGGCAGCCCCTCTCCCGTCCCCGAGGTCAGGGTTGGGGCTGAAAGTTCCAACCCTCTAGTCATATGGGGTTCAGAACCAGCCCCCATCCTGAAGCCATCTCGGGCCCGTGGAGGACTCAGGTGGGGTTGACAGGGAATTATTAGGAATAACAAAACCCCCACCTCGCAGGACATTCCAAGCGTTTAAGGAGCTCTGTGTAGGAACCCAAGATAAAGGATGAAGACCAAGTACATATTTCTTTTCTTTTTTTTTTTTTTTTTTACCAATTTCACCCACGTCCCATCCCCTGCCTCTGGCAACCACAAATCTGTTCTCTGCAGCTATGGGTTTGTTTTGTTTTTTCTTTTTTAGATTTAACATATAAGTGAGATCACACGGTATTTGTCTTTCTCTATCTGACTTGTTTCACTTAGCATAATGCCCTCAAGGTCCATCTATGTTGCCGCAAATGGTAGGATTTCTTTCTTTTTCATGGCTATATAATATTCCGTAATATATACACACAGTATATTCTTTATCCATAACAGGATTTCCTTCTTTTTCATGGCTGAATAATATTCCATTATATATACCACATCTTCTTTATCCATTCATCCATTGATGGACACTTAGTTTGTTTCGATATCATGGTTAATGTAAATAATGCTTCCGTGAACGTGGGGGTGCAGATATTTCTTTGAGATGATAATTTCACCTCCTTCAGATGAGTACCCAGAGCGGGATTGCTGGATCATATGGTATATTTCTGATATCACAGCATCACATTTCCTTCCAGATTCTCTCTCTGTCATCACCAACAAAGCCCTGAGTGTACGGCCTGGACTGCTGAAGCCACAGCATCATCCAGTGTGAACTGATGTGGTGTCACCCCAACCTGAGGCTGTTATCCACATGCACAAAATGAACCAAAATAAAAATGTCATTAAGACTACGAACACAGCAAAAGTGGGTCATTCAGAGCCAAGAACAAAAACTAAAAACACGAAGCCCCACCGCCCTGACTGTACATATAATACGTGGACTTTATTAGCAGCTAGTTCCAGACCCGCAAGATTGTGCCTTGGAACCCCCCGGGCCTCTCTGCAAAATGAATTCTCGACATTTTTGTGCCTAAGTTTATTTTTCCCCAGGCAAATGGGTCGGTAAGACTTCTTGAATCCAGAGCCGAGAGACGTGCATTGGCCAACTTACGACCTGCTGATCGGAACTCGGAGTGGGGCGTGCGCAAGCCTTCCGGAGGGTTCCGTGCTCCCCGGAGTGTGAGAACCCCCACTTTACACCAGAGCCGGTGAGGAGAACGGAAAGTTCAGATGAGAGTCAGCTGGTGCTGGCAGCCCGGAAGCTCTTTTTCTTAGTTTTTACGGGGTTTTGCAATTCCACGTCCTGGGAGGAGGACCCAGGTTAATAATCCTGAAGTTAATAAAAAAATTGGGAGGTTTCTGTTTCTAGTAAATTGAGGCAAAACTAGCTCCCGCGTGGGATGATTTTATGTGCATTTCTGAGCTCCCGTAAAGTCTAAGTTAGAGCAAAACGTTTCCAAATTGCATTGTGTGCATATTCCAGGGTACACGTGATACACAGTAACGTTCATAATACACATAATACACAATGCGTGTCACCGTCAGTACAACCGTGATACGTGTCGTATTGGATACAATGTAACGGATTCCACATCTTTCATCGTGCTGACCCGTTGGGTTTAAGTCCGTAGTGACCTCGGGACATAGAGGAATATTATTAATTCTGTAGCATCCTCGGGACGTAGAGAAATACTTTGTTTTATAAGCTTGAGTCTGTTCGTCTGATCCCAGATGTTGATACCGAGGGAGTTATTCCCACCGATGTGAATCGGAGAAGGTTTGTATCAGCCTGAATGTGAGTCTATCTCTTATTCGATTTGCAAACCCACGCTTCCGTTGACCCCGTACACCAGGCCCTAGACCCGCCGTCGTCTCACGTTTCATCCTTACGGCTGCCCCAGGAGGGGCTGCAGGTTTTCAGAAGGACCAGAGACGGAGGCTCAGAGAGGTTCGGAGGTTGCCTGAGGCCACACAGCACAGCACAGCCCGGCACCAAACGACAGCGGTGTTGAGTCGCTCTCTGTAGAGGTCCAGCCATCTTCAGGGAGCATCTCTCCATCCTTCCTCAGCTTGAACTTGTGACCCCGTTCCATCGGCCTTTCCGTCTTCCCCGGGGCCACCGGCGCACGGGTTTTCAGCTGGGGTCTACGCGGGTCGCAGGTGAGTTTTCAAGAGTTGTTTCCGCCAGGGATCAGGAGTGATGACCCTGCGGGGGGGCGGGCACCCAGACAAAGGTCGAGATAGCATCTCTGAGTCACCGCCGTTCTGGGGAAGGCCCGCCCCGTCCTTTCTGCTGGTTTCCGAGCTGAACACAAAACCCCAGGCCAGGCACCCCGAGAACCCAGGCTCCACGTGCAAAGAGTTTCGGGGGGTGAATATAAATGCGTGACGTGTGCAAAGTGGGGGTTTCAGTGGGTGGGGGGGGTCCCTTCTCCAAATTTCTGTCCTCGGGGTTGACGTTCAGGGAGCTCCCGAGAGCATGTGGGCGAGAGGAGGTTTGTCAATTCTGAGAATTGAAGGTCACTATTGAGTGGAGGGGACCCCAGGGAGGGAGACCCCGAGGAGCGACCCCCCCGCCTGGCTCTGGGCACTCGGCAAGAGTGGGGAGAGGGAACCGCCGACCGGCTGCCCGTCCCCAGGACCCCCAGCTGCAGAGCTCGCTCTGGAGAGGAGGACGGGGTGATTAAGGAGCCGGGACCCTCAGAGCGAAGGTCCCAACGCCCCAAGCCTGGTTCTCTAGAGAAAGCCAGGCGTGGTGACCCCATGTCCCCCCAAACTTTACAGCCACCGAGGGTCCAGGGGAGGATCCTTCACGGCTCTTCTGGCTTCTAGGCTGCCTTTGTTTCAAGTCTCCTGTTTTGGGTAATTTGTTACTGCAGCCCCAGGAAAGTCATACAGGGCATTGACAGAGACGGGGCTGGCACCCGACAGTTTGTCTCCTGGATCAAACTCTTTTAGGCTCCCCTGAGCTCCTTCTCAGCAAGACCTGATTTGGGGGGCTTCTGTGTTCATCTCTGCATTGTCCAGTTTTAGCAAGAACCCTGCTCTGGTTGCACCAGACCCTTCCACCCTCCATATCCGATCACCTCGATATCTGATATCTGATCGGATCCTTCATCCCCCAGCCCCACGTGATGTGTGTCACCCTGGCGGCCTCCAGCCAGAATCCCAGTGACTCCTGAGGTTCGTCTTACTAATTTCCTCTCACTAGTAAACGCCACTGGATCTGGTTCAATACCGAGGTCTCCCTTCCTCTATTGCAATGTTCCGGAATGTCCTCCATTTTTGCCACTTTTACAACAGTCTGGCTCCTATCTTTCCTAACACAGTGTCTGAGACCCCAGAACTCGCCGTCCGGCCGTCCACGCCTGTGCACGGGGCAGAATGGGGTCCAGGCCTTGAACCCGGCTCTCACTGCAACTTGGAGGGGCTCTTGGGGACGGGGCTGAGCCGCGGTCTTCCGAGGAGGCCACGCAGCCGTGAATGCACGGCCGTGCACTTTTGCAAAGGTGTTGAGCGTGTGCATGTGCACGCGGGTGTGTGTGCAGACCTGTCAGTCATGCATGGGAAGCCCACACTCCCTGTGGGGTTTAGCCTCCTCCTGGGGGGGGCTCTCCGCCCCAGAAGCCGGGCTTGTCCTGGGCCCCGCACACAGCATCCTGAACCATCTCGCCAGCATTGCAGGCCCCCTAATTATTTGCTTAAAGCCGTTTTCTCGTAATAAAATAAGCGTCATATGTGCCGGAAGCAAACGACGCTCTGAGCCTCTGAACCCCAGAGCAATACGCTCTAGGGCTTCGCTACCCCGTTAAACCGGGGGACGTAAGGGCGGGCGTTCCGTTCTGTTTTTGCACGTACCTCTCTTCCCACACAAGCAGGTGCTAACGGGGGCGTCTGAGGAGGTTGTTCCTGAGAAGAACAGGACCCGGTTTCTCCCGGTCCTTTGTCACGGTGGCCCGAGCAGCTACCACAGGAGATAATTAAGAAATGAGATGGATCAATGAACTGATGAGCAGATTTGTCACACCTCAGCCCAGGTGTCAGTGCAGAACCGGGGGGACGCGGCCGAGACCAGCAGACGGCAGGTGCCCAGGAGAAGAGACAAGTGTCACTGGCTTCCCCGTGGATGCCGTTTGCTCTCTGTGTGTTTTGGCTCGTGGTCCTCGGGGTAAAACTTTGTCCTGTGGACGTACATCAGGCTCTATTTCATGCCTTAAATGAGAAGATTTTTGACGCAGCGGACCCCACGGCTGTGTAAGTCAGGCCGGGAAGCACGGGGTCGTAAGGACGTGCCCTCCAGGGTGAGGTGGGGACCGCCACCGACCAGGCGGTGAGCAGGGCACAGTTATTGGAAGTCTGTGTCCCCGAATCTTATAAAATGAGCTCTCAATGCATCAACTAAAATACTGTTTTCAGAAATAATGAGAAATTGCCAACCACAGGGCATTTGCAAATACTTCAGGTCGCTGACAAGCGTTCTGATCACATTGAAAATGCATTTATAGTCACGGCTCACAGTTATTGTTTTTCTAAATTATTCATAATCAGGGATAGAATGCATTCTGGCCGAAGCTACTGGGTTGAAATACCATGTTCTAAAATCCCAGAGACGAGGTCCCGGGTCCAGCTGTGCAGCCGCCCCGAGAATCGGCCTCAGAGAGCTGAGCCCTGGGGAGTCTGTGCCTCCACCCTCCTTCCCCGCGCCGCAGACAGCGCTGACCCCACAGGCTTCCTCCAGGGCCCGGGAGCGGCTCTGAAATGCGAGGAAGGGCCTGGCTCCACATGGCAAAACCTGCATCCTGAAGATACAGGAAAATTAGCAATTTTCTCTCAAGAACGTGACCAGAATGGGTTTTCAGCTCTAAAAAGGGGTGAGATTCTTTCTGTCTTTGCCAACTCTTAGAGGGTTGCCCACGAGGAGGGATGCATTCAATAATAAGTGTTTTCTTTCTGTGCAACGTTTGTGGAGGATGTTTGGGGGTACGGAGGAGGTTTTTTTTTTAGTTTAAAATGTAATTTAATTTAATATTTCCCCAAACACACACGCGCTCGCACTCTGAGTGTGTTTGATCAAAGCTTATTTAGTGCACCCTGCAGAGAAATGAAAGGTAAACTCAGCATCAGCCCGAAGAAGCAAGACCTCAATAATCTAGAAACACCTGTATGAAGCCTGAGGGGTAAAATTACTAATATTTCCACGTCTACACAGACACCAACAACCTACTTAAGTGTCACAAGAGCTCTGTGCCAACCCTTTCTTTTTTCTCTTTATTTCAATGAAAAAAAAAGAAAAAGACTCAATGGTGCGCTGCTTCAGGCCACCGTTTGCGAATTTAAATGTCTCTTTATGCAGACTAATGTCCCGAGTGTAGACTCAGGAAGGGAAACCGAGGGTCCCAGAAAATGCTCCCATTGTTGCAAAGTGAGTCCCCGTTTCAGAATAAGAGCTGGGTGGCCAGTGCGCGTTTGTAAAGCAGGATTCATTTCCTGTCCCAGAGCACTGCGCCTCGCTTGCTGGGTCCATGTGCCGCATAACTAAAGAGCCGAGTGTGTGGGCAGGACTGGGGGGCATGCATGAGGGGAGGGGGTCTCAGGGCACCCTGGCCGTCCTTAGGATTTATGTGGAAACATCGACCATGAAGAGATATGAGCCGAGAGCCAAAACAGCCCCAACACGTTGTCTCCCTCCAACAATAAATCCACCTTCAGCCCCTGAAAAGCGATGTTGATGGGATGAAAGCTGACACAGGGGGTGCATCGGTGGGGCAGTTGGGGTCTTCGGTGACCCCAGACACCAGCGTCCAGAGTGTTCCCTTCATGGTGGTGCTGAGTCCCTGAGATTTTCCCTCTGTCTTCTAGCATCAACATAGACCCTGATGTTGGATTTTGAGTTTGCACCCCCTCATAACATCATATAAGAGTTGTCAGTCATCACAAAAGTGAAGTCCCCGAGAGAGAAGACCTCGCCGCCTTGGGGAGTCTGGCGAGGGAGCTGGCTGGGGTCTCCGGCCACCTCTTGCTCCCCGGTCTGCATCACGCTGGGCGTCTCGGCCTCGACCTTGGCTGGCTGCACCACCAGGGGCTCCTCCAGGAAACACTCCTGCTCCCCGTCTTCCGTCTTATTCAGGTGGGCCACGTTCTGGGTGTCCTTGATCCACTCCTGCAGAGATGGAAGATGGGGACCAGCACCAAGGAAAGCCAGCGTGGCAGGCCCCTGGGGGCCGGTGCAAGGGGCCCCGGCGAAGCCCCCCCACAGACGCCCCCGGGCGAGCCTCCTGGCACCGGGGCAGCCTCCCTGTGGCCAGAACACGATTCCCAATGGAACAGAAGAGGCCTCGTGTTTGGCGTCTTCACACTAAGCCCACACTGGAGTAGGGGGCTCCACGGGACTCGATCCCAACACGGGGGGTCTCCTCCCCGGCCCAGCCTCCCTCCTCCTGCCTCGTGTCCAAGTACTGAAACACAGCAGCTTTTCTTGTGCCAAAAACTCTGCTGTAACTGCTCCCTCTGTCTCAAAGGGATGAGGACGCGCCGTCCTCACATAAGTCACTTTGACATAAGGGTTATTTCTGGCTGAAGAGCAAACACAGAAGGAATTCTCTGCCTTCCCTCTTTCTGCCGAAAACCAGGGCATAAATTTCCCCTGTGTAAAGAAAATGGACATTTCTAAAGGAGCCCCCTGTTTCTTTTAACTCCAGAGAAAACCCTTTTCACGGGACAGGACTTGAGTCTGAGAAACAAACCCTGCTGAGCAACCCTGATTTATCGTGCATTTCCTAGTCAAATTCCCACATCTTCTCCTTTATCCTGTCTCTTCTCCACACTTTATGAGTCTTTGTTAAACTGGCATATAAGCCCCGGGGTCTGATCATCTCTTTGGGATTTTCACTTCTAGTCTGTGAGCACCTGCACTCTTGTGAACATGAAATAAAACTTTTTTCCTATTATTCTGTCTTTTTCTTCTGTTGGTTGTCCGTCTAATTCACAGGTCTCAGGCACTGAACTTAAGAGGATAGAAGAAAGCTTTTTCCCCATTTTCCTCTTCCCCTACAGCTAAGTCATTTTGAGATTCATCATGTTCCTGTAGGAGACTGAATGGCGCACCCTCCTCCCAAAATAAAGACATGCCCAAGTCCTAACCCCCAGGACCTGGGAATTGGACCTTATTAGGAAACAGGGTCTTTGCAGACTTGATTAGGTGAAGGATGGAGATGAGGTCATCCTGGATGGGGGTGGCCCTAAATCCACTGACAGTGTCCTCATCAGAGACAGAAGAGGAGACACAGACACAGAGGAGAAGCCACGTGGAGACGGAGGCAGAGATGGAGGGAGGCGGCCACCAGCCCAGGGACGCCTGGAGCCCCAGAAGCTGGAAGAGGCAGGAAGGACCCTCCCCTGGAGCCTGTGGAGGGAGCGCGGCCCTGCGACCCCTTCATCTCAGACGTCT